>CM027120.1:62133404-62183506 GCA_015476505.1 Urochloa ruziziensis
AGCGTCGCCTCTCGGCCAGGGTGAACGAGACACAGGCACACTACGAGAAGAGTAGTACCTGTCCCTGTTCCCCACCTCCTTCTCTCTTCTCACCTCCCTCTTCTTCCTCCAACAAAACTCCTCAAGGTGACCATCCCTTCCACAATGCTCACAATGGAAGCGGACTGGCTTTGGCTTTGGGGTTTCTCTCGGCTGTGCCCTCTCTCTCGGCTGGTAAACCCCACTCCTCACAAAGGTCACTCTCCTCTGAAAGTTCTCTGACTTAGGTGGAAACTTGGGAGGATCTGGAGTGGTGTCAAGCTTGTTCAGCAGGTGGTTTGGTTTGGGTGTGAAGGTGTTCTTGAGAATGGTTTTTGGTGGGTTTGTGGGAATGTTTGCGGTGGAGCTCTCTGGATCTCTCTCTCTCTCACCACTACTCTCACCAACCTTCTCAGAACCAAGCCCACAACCATCAGCTCTCTTGAAACTCGCAATCAACATCTTGAGCTGAGGCTCACGACCAGACAACCAACCCAAACACTGTCTCAGCTCATCATTCTCATCTTGCAATCTATTCACACACTGTTCTAGCTCAACATTCTTTAAAGCAACAACATCACAAGCAGAACAGGAATTTGCAATGGGTGATTTAAGTTGTGCTTCAAGTGAACTAATCATGGTGCGTGATTCAAGCAACTGAGCATGCAAAGCAGGACAAGAAGTACAAGCACCTAGCAAAGATGACCTAGACTTCAACTCAGCAAGCTCAACTCTAGCACCCTCTAGTTCATCCAAGCAAGTCATGTGTTTCTCCTTAAGCACAACAAGATCAGCAATATGCACATCACAGAACGAGCATTCTACCTCATCAGACACAAGAGGAGCATCTTTCAAAACAGCAATCTCAGACTCAAGCGAAGCTGCTCTCTCCCTAGACTCGCAAAGCAAAGACTCAAACTCCATGGCCTTCTTTCCAGTCTCAGAAAGCAAGGTCTCAAGCTCAGCCACTCTATCCTTGGACTCTCCTAGCAAAGACCTAAACTCCCTCTTCTCTTGTTGGTCTTTCCTAAGCACATCATCGCGGTTATCGACCAACTGCTCTAGCCTAGCAATCTCCTGACGCAAAGAGGTGGGATCTGTCAATACCTCATCCTCGGAGTCGGAGTCGGAGTCGTCCTTGCTCTTCACGGAGTCGTGCGCCATGGTGCAGTAGTCGACGGCGGCGAAGGAGATGCCGTTGAAGTTGCGGTTCAAGCTCTTCTTCTCCTTGCGGCGGCCGCGGTCTTCATCTTCACTGCTTGAGCTTGACGACGTGTTGGTGGAGCTTGTGTCGATGTCGCTCGCATCAGCCACCATCGCTCGAGATCTGTGCTTCTTGTGTCCACCGTGCTTGTTCTTGGATCTTCTCTCTTCCTTGTTCTTGTTCTTGGCGCGGTACTCGTCCTTGGGACGGTGCTTGTGGTCGTCTCGCGGGCGGTGCTTGCGGTTGTAGTCGTTCTTGATCTCCTCGGGGCACTCGGCGATGAAGTGGCCCATCTTCCCGCATCTGTAGCACGTACTCCCCGCACGCCTCGAACCCTTGCGGTTCTGGTACATCCGCTCGAACCTCCTCGTGAGCAACGCGAGATCCTCCTCGCTCAGCACCTCATACTCTTCATCTGGAAGGGACACAAGAGAAGACAAAGCAAAGTGTCTAGGAGTGTTAGCATGTCCATATCCAGAGCCACCGACTAGAGCCAGACTATGGGATCAGTCGGACTCTTAGCCTTGGCAAGCAACTGCCTGTCAACCTCGGAAGACTTCAACTTCGAGAAAAGCTCATCAACAGAAAGAGTCTCATAGTTTGCCGACTCCATGATCGCCTCAACCTTGGCACCCCACACGGATCTATCAAGTGCTTGCAGGAGCTTGATAGCTCGGTCATGATCCGAGTATGGGAGCACGGTAATGTTGGCTTTCATGTTGTTGACAATCGAAGTGAAACGCTGAAACAAAGCATCAACAGACTCTCCAGGCAAATGAGCAAAATTCTCATACTCTCTCCTGTACATCGAGAAAAGCCTAGCCTTGACATGGCTATCACCACCGTGGGCTACCTTGAGCTTCTGCCAGATCTGGCAAGCTAGGTCCTCGCCCAAAACACGCTCAAACTCCTCGGCAGACAAAGAACGGAACAAGTAGTCAACAGCTCGGGCATTCGCCTCAAATCTATCCTTTGCATCCTGGGCATCTAAGTTGGTGGGATTGACATAGTTTTCATCTTTCGTCACATCCCACAGCAACTTTCCTTTGCCTCACCATATCGCCCTCGCTATTCTTCTTGCGAGGGTGACTGTCGCTGCGACGATGGTCGTCGTGTCGATCTTCGTCCTCGCGGCGGTCGTGCTTGCGGGTCGTCTTGTTCTCCTCCTCCCAGCGATTCTTGATCTGGCTGAGTTGTTCCTTCTCCGCAATCTCCGCGTCTGCCCATGTGCTAGCGACCTGGAACATGTCATTGACAGTCGCGGGTGGCTTCCGAGTCCACTTGTGGATCAGTCTTCCATCGGAGATGCCGTTTTGGAAGGTGGTCATCACCTCCTGATCCGTCACGTCCGTGATGGAATTGCGCTTCTCCGAAAACCTGCGCACGAAGTCGTGCAGGGTCTCGTTCTTGCGCTGTCGTATCTGGCCGAGGAGCCGCTTGCTCCCGGGCCTCTCCCATGTTCCGAGATAGTTACCGATGAAGAGTACGGTAAGCTGATCCCAGTTGTCGATGGCGTCCTGCGGGAGTCCTGCTAGCCAGTTGCGGCAGTCTTTGGTCAGCATGATGGGAAGGTAGTTCGCCATCACGTCCTCGTCGCCGCCAGCCGCTTGTACGGCGGTGTAGTAGATCTGAAGCCATTGGGATGGATCAGACTTCCCGTCGTACTTGTCGATGTCTGATAGCTTGAAGCCTCTGGGCCATGTTACGCTCCTAAAGCGCTCAGTGAACGACTGTAATTCGCCGATCCGACCTCTGGGAGGGGAACCACTCGGATCCGAGCCGTCTGTCGTCCTTGGGGGAGTGTGCTCCCTCCTGCGATCCCGATCCCTGGGTGGGGAACGGGTCCTCTGATAGGTTCGAGTCCTGGGTGGAGTTCGGTCCCGTCGGTAGGTTCTGCTGCGAGGTGGAGTTTGCTCCCGTGGCGGGGTCGGCCGCCTTCGTGGGGGAGCCGCTCGTCCTCGCGACGGAGTCGGTCGTCGAGGTGGAGTACGATCGCCGTCGTTGCCGTGCCTGGGGCTACCGGAGGGATCAGAGTAGTCAGTATACTCTGACTCCGTCGAGTAGCCGCTTCTGTTGGAGTTACAACGGGGATTCCCATGATCCTGATCATATTCTTCGCGACGTCGGATCTCTTCGCGATGACGCTCCTCAGTGCTGCTGCGGATGACGTCCCTCGCGTCTCGGTCTCTGTTTATCGTGTCGCGAAGATCTTCATCACGCTCCGATCCACCGCTGGTCCGGCGTCGAGATGGCCCGGGCTCAGAAGCGGCCGTACGTGCTCTGCTCTGCATCTGGTGGACCTGGACGGAGGCGGCCTGCACGAAAGCCCTTACCTTTTCTAGGCTTGGAGTACTGGGTGGTAGCCGACTGATTTCCTCGTCGATGGTGACGAGGTTCTGGACCGGCGTCTCATAGACGTCGAATCCGTTGTACTCGAACATGCCGTCGCGCATCAGGTTCCGACTGCTTCTCCTGTCGCGCCGATCCCGATGACGACGATGATCCTCCGAGGGTGGTTCTCGAAGTTGAGCGGCGCGATCAGATGCGATCGGACCGGATTGGGCCGTGATGGCCGAAGTCGGCGCCAGAGAGGAAACCTCCGTGGCGGTTGTAGCTCCTGCCGTTTGGTTATCCAAAGCGGCGACGGTGATGTTCCCGAACTGGATCTCGAATTCCGTCGACATCCGGGAGGTTGCAGCTGTCCAAGATCTTGACGCGGTCCATCGGGCTCACCAGATTGATCTCGGCGATATCCCCTACCTGGCGCGCCACTGTCGGTGATATGATCTCCGGCAGTCTTCCACAGGGTAGCCCACGGAAGTGATTTGTATGTGGAGAAGATCGCAAAGATCGGAAGCGAGATGGTTAGGGTGGACAGACACAAGGATTTAGACAGGTTCGGGCCGTCGACTCGACGTAATACCCTACGTCCTGTTTTGGGGTGTTGTATTGCGTGGATTGTTCTCTTGAGAGATTTCGTGATGTCTGGAGGGGGTCCCTGCCCGCCTTATATATCGGGGGGCAGGGTTACAAGTCGGTTTGTAGCCGATCCTATCTCTAAGGATCCTTTCCTTCTTTACAATAACTCCTATTCTAATCAGAACTTCTCCTTCTAGATCCTTCCTACATGCGTCGACTTGTCCCGCACGTCATCAGGTCCAGAATGGTGGGCCGGGCCGCCCCCTATTGGTGGGCTGCCAGGCTTGCTCGTGAGGTACCCGGGTACTATATCCCCCACACTTGCTAAGTAAATGAGTTACTTACACTTGCCAACAATCAACAAAATCCCAGACGGGTAACAGATGGAGCAGTGAATGAGGATCCGATCGCAGACTTCCCGGAGGATCTTCCCTACTTCTGAGCTGCGATCAACCAGTCGGTGTCCCTATGGGATTGAGGCGCCATTCGTCTTTAGTTGAGAGCTTTAATAAATAGACTTCCGCTGTGTTATTTATGTAAGACTATGTCTTTGTGTTTAACTCTGGATGTAAACTATTTTTATTCGAGCATTGTGTTCTTTGAGATCCATATTTGTAAGCTGTATGTGTTCTGTGGACGTCCTGGGTGCACATACGGCCACATTCAGGTTTTGTGTAAATCTGGGTGTGACAAGGACAAACTGGGAGTCTTGCCAATCCACATCTCATATGGTGTCTTAACTACGGACTTAGATGGAACCCTGTTTAATGTGAAAGCTGCTGTTTCTAGAGCGTAACCCCAAAAAGATAATGGTAGGTCTGACTAGCTCATCATTGATCGAACCATGTCCAACAAAGTTCGATTATGTCGCTCAGACACGCCGTTCCTCTGAGGCGTTCCAGGTGGCGTAAGTTGTGAAACAATTCCGCAACTCTTTAGATGAGTGCTAAACTCATGGCTCAAATATTCGCCTTCACGATCGGATCGCAAAGCTTTGATTTTCTTGCCACGCTAATTTTCTACTTTACTCTAAAATTCCTTGAACTTTTCAAAGGCTTCACCTGTGCTTCATTAAATAGACATAACCATATCTACTTAAATCATCAGTGAAAGTTATGAAGTATAAAAATCCACCTCTAGCTGTCGTACTCACCGGACCGCATACATTGATATGTACAAGTTCCAACAAGTCTGAGGCTCTCTCGGGAAAACCTGATAAAGGCGTCTTAATCATCTTGCCTGGCAAACAAGCTTCACATGTCTCGTATGATTCAAAATTAAACGAAGTTAAAAGTCCATCACTATGGACCTTCTTCATGCGTTTCTCACTTATATGACCCAAACGACAATGCCACATATAGGTAGAACTCAAATCATTAGGCCGATGCCTTTTAGCACTTATATTACAGATAGGCGACTCATAAAGATTTAAAATAAATAACCCATTCACAATGGATGCATAAGCCACAAACATTCCATTCTTAGAGATAGCACAACCATTGTTCTCACTCGCAAATGAATAACCGTCCTTCGTCAAAAATGAAGGAGATACCATGTTTTGACTCAAACTAGGAACGAAATAACAATTAAATGAAACTGTGTAAATCCACCGGATAATCAAAAATACGCATGTCTGATGAAATGAGATATTCAATTAATGAAAAAGGAGTATGCTTAAGTTAATGAATATGTTTCATTCATATATAATGCGTACACCATGTGTACGTTCTATCCTATAGGAATTCTAATTCAACTCCAAGATAAATCCTAACGAGAGCTGGAGTTGCATTGTCCCAACGGTCAACGCAGCAACTCTTGCATTGTTGCCAACACGGAAATCAACTTCCCCTTGTTCCACGCTTCTACTTCTTATCATTCCTTGCATCGGCTTGCAAATATGGGCAACCGATCCGGTATCAAATACCCAAGAATTACTGTAAGAATCAGCGAGGAAAATGTCTGTAACATAAACATGAAGTGTACTTGAAGTGGAAATACCCTTACTTCCCTTGTTCTTCAAAGAAGCCAAGTACAACTTGCAGTTTCTTTTCTAGTGACCAAGTTCATGACAGTGAAAGCACTAATTATCAGCAGCTGGTCTAGCCTTGGGCGTCGGGTTTGGCTTGGAGATTGTATCTTTAGCCTTACCCTTCTTCTTCTAAGATTTGCCCTTCTTCTTAAATGTAGGCTTATTTTGGACGGCCATCATATGGCTGCCTCCAGCTCTTTTCTTAATATCACTCTCTGTTGTCTTAATCATGCCACACAACTTATTTAGGCAACTCACTTCAAGATTAGCATCACATGCTTTCTTTCAAGCTTGTTTCACAGCAAGTGTTGCATCTTCAGTAGGCTTATCCAGTAATAGGGTGTCTAGAACTTCTTCCTTTTTCTCAGCCCTGAGAACAATTCTCGATCCAATCCGCATAGTTTATCCCATTTAACTTATCCTTCTCAAGGATCGAACGCAAAGTAAACAGTGTGCTATTACGTGCCATTGATCTACAACAAAACGATAATACAAAATACTAAGACAACGTATCCATGATGGAGTAAATTAAATTAAACATTTAACTGAATCTACTCCCATTAAAATCAATATCCCTTCATTGATACTTAGTGATTCAAGACCCACATCTAACAAATCTACTAGTGAGCTTTTGCATCACTGCTAAGAGATATGTTAGATCGGTAAGCAACTCCTTGCTAATGATATCACATATGACTCCTGTTGTTGGGTGACATCTCTATGTCTCGACGTCCAACCTTTGTGCCCCAAGGTCCTTAACTGTTAAGATGACCTTGTTCAAGGTAACCAAACCCCGTGCGAGTAAGTATTCGATACAAACCCATCTAGTCGAGGAAAACCAGTGGCACCTTAATTTCATAGACCCACCACTGATTGTACAAGACATGATGGTGCAAGGTTTGGGAGGGCACACAAGCTTAAATATTCTGAGGGATCATTCTACTTTTATTGTCGCATGCTAAAATAACGTCATTCATCGCATGCAAACAAAAGCAGAACGTTTAAGGACGGCATTCACACAATAATGACACGGTATGGCCCATTAGTCACATGGTGATCGCCATCTTCATTGTGTTGTCCATCATGATGATCTCCATCTCCATGATCCATGTGTGCCATCCTTCATGTGATGAGTCCTACAAGAACTTATCTAACGCATGCTTATAGTAAAATAAAAAAAATTACATAGTCACGTATCGAATCATCACAAGTTGGCACGCAGGCCATTACCTTAAATTGACAATACATATGGCTCCAGCCGTATTGCCGCACTCACGACACACAGGTCATGATTAAATTACATACATGCATCACATACACATAAGGGTCATACCGATCACATGAATTCCTGCAAAAACAAGTTAGGTGTATACCGATGTCTAAACTTAAATTGCCCGAAACACCACCTTCCAAGACAAATTTCACAAATCTGATTTCGCCGAAACCAGCAAAGCTGGTATAATTCATATGTAACTTTTTTTTAGATCAATTTTCATATAAAAATTGCCTCAATCCGAGATCGTATGCAAAAGTTATGGTTGTTTTACCGAACAGCATGTTTTTCGCATCTTTCTCAACCCGATAGTTGATCCAATCTACCGCCGCCATGCATCACATGCACCTGGCACTTGATCCTTGTTTCGATTCGACCAATCTAATTGATCTAAGATCTGCTGTGACTGGGTTTACGTGTATCACTTAACTCCGATGGCGGAAACCCGACCGGTAGGAGTAGATCGTTATACAACCATCACAACAAGAACACGAAACCGATCAGAGGCATCTACATCACGCATATCTCCATATGCACACATCCCAAATCTAAAACAAAGCAGCAACGGCTCTGGTACCACTGTAGGGATATGGGGAGGCTACGCTAGCACATAGAAAAACTTTTGTCCCCATAAATCAAGATCAACTGCAGTTATAGATCACGGGATTACCACTAGACGTGCAGATGCAGCGGAAATGTCTCGGTGTAGAGAAGCGCGTCGAGGTAGCAGTGCCGTGCAGTTGCTCACGTCCGTCTGGTCCTACGGCACGTGCGGTTCGTCCTAGTGCTCCAAGCGCAGCACCTCCGAGGTATCTACACATACGGGGATGGAACACCGTGCACCGGTTGTGCTAGCACCGGGGCGCGGCGAGGGAGAGGAGAGGGAGGCGGCCGAGAGAGGGGCGGCTAGGGTTAGGGGCGGCACAACTGGCTTAGCCGCTCCACTTTGCCCCTCTCACGTATATATGGGGAGGAAAACCTCCCACACCCTCGTCCATTAGCAATACAGGACTAATAGATGGTGTAGTCCCTCTAGTGTTAATGGGCCGTGCTAATGGGCTTGCACTTTGTAGGCCCATTAGTAACCCTAAGCCCTCGTGAATCTTTCAAGTCCATTAGCAGATCCAATCTGGTTGGCTCTAGGGCATATATCCAACAAATGTGTGATTGCTGTGGGTGATGGTGTGATGCTATTCAGTACCGGTGTGAGCTCTAGGCAAAAAGCACGTCTTAATAAACTCACTGATGGTGTGATGTTTGTCAATTTGTCTTGTCTTGTAATAAATATCGATTAGGGCGCTCTTAAAAAATATTTTCATTTGATCATATACGCTCGAAAAGATCCATTACGATTGCAATTGGGGTAGACGCATGGCTTTGCACAAATCACGCCTAAGCAGCGCTACATAAAATGGATTTATAAATTTAGCATGCAATTTTTTCCCAACAAGTCCTAATTAAGAGTCTATGTTGCTCAAATTGGTTTGGTGAATTACGAGCACAGTTACTTACCAGATGATGACAGTATCAATATTTAATATGGAGGTTCACCATAGGGACAAATGTTTAATGCTAATGATTTTTCTCACTATTGTTATTTTATTTTGTGACCTATGTTTTTTCAAATTTTTTACAATAATTGGGGAAAAATTCGAAGGCTCACAATGATCGAGAGCAACCGATCCAATTGATATAAGGATAGCAGGCAACAGGAGGCGATGAGACGAAGGCAACAGGAGGCAATTGCTATGTCTATGATCGGTGGGCCATATGGGTCAAATCGCCTTCCATTGCCTCCGCAAACGTGGGAATTAGGACAGGGTGCTAATTCCATTTTTGTAGGGTTTTTTACCCAGGGTAAAACGGTAATTTCATAAATGTAGAAATTATGCGTGGGTTGGGCAGCAGGCAGCTCCTCCCCCTCTGATTTCCGCACCCGACGCCGCCGCACCCATCTAGGGTTGGCACAGGCGATCCGCATTGCCGCCGGGGAGCCTCTGCCTGTCGGCCGCCGAGCTCGTCGTCCCGCCGGCCGCCGCATCGCCGCCGGGGAGCCTCTGCCCATCGGCCGCCGAGCTCGTCGTCCCGCCGGCGTCCGGGCCCTGCCCCTCAGCACGCTCGGACACCTCTCACCTCGCCGGCGTCCGGCCGCTCGCTCACCTCGCCGTCCTAGTCCTCCGCAGTGCGCGCCGCCGTCCCCGTCCTGTTCCTCCACAGTGGGCGCCGCCGTTGTCCCGGCATCCTTCGCGGCCGCCTCCATCGTCCTGGCCTCCTCCGTGGCCGTCGTCCCGGCCTCCTCCGCCGCCGCCGCCGACTCCAACGACGCAGGGTCCAGGTACGCATCGTCCTCCCCTATCTCCGCTGCGACAAGTCCGGCCAGGTAGCAACCTCGGAGGGATGCAACGGGTGTAGGCTTAGGGACTGGAAACTCACCAATCCCCTCTGTTTCTTGCGGCAACTTTTAATTTCTCTTCTTTAGATTAGCTTCGGTAAACAAGCCAAGAAATGAGCAGTGTGTCGGATAAGAACCTTAGCTTTATCGATCTGGTCAGAGTTACTTGGTTTTGATTTTAAATAAGTAATAGAGGTACCAATGTACCTGTCAAACTAAACTTGCATCAACTTTCTCTATTAGCTAATACTTCTGCTAGCTCAAATTTTTGCTGTACATACTAGGACAAGTCCTATTTCTCATTGTTCCGCTCACGTAGAAACTCTTATATGTTCAGTAATTTTAATTGTTTCTTTGCATCGACTGTTAATTGTGAAGTAGCCACTGCTAGAATCTCTTAACTTGTTAGAATCTGAACTTCTTTACTGGAATAACCTGGATTGCAAAACTCAGATTTGGCCATATTATTGGAATTGACACTGTTCGTATTTTGACTAAGCAGTATTTTTTTAACATGAAACGAACTGTTCTCTTCATATTGTATTACAGAAACGAGAAATTCGGATTTTTGACATCCTAAACAATGGGCTTCGCAGATTTGCCATCCTCAAGATTGACTTCGTAGAATCGCCATCCAAAACGTTAACACCTCGTTTCCATTGTCATTTTCTCCCTTTACTGCTTTTTTTATTTTCCTTTTCCATTTTTAAAAGGGCGGCCTTTGGTGCAGTGGTAGAGCTTCACCGCCTGTGACCGGAAGGTCCAGGGTTCAAGCCCCAGCCTCTACACATTTATGTGTGGGAAAGGCTGTGCGCTAAACAACCTGCCCCTAGACCCCGCATAGTGCGGGAGCCTACGGCACTGGGTACGCCCTTTTTTTTAGGCACTTGAAAGGACGAAAGTGCCCTTTATACTTTTCATCCAATCAAGTACAAATTCGTATACTTCTTCTATCGAACCGGTTCGCTGCCCAGGACGCCGGTCACCCCCGCCGTCCCCTTGGCCGCCGTTGCCCTGTCCTGCCGGCCTCATAGCCGCCTCCGCCGATGTTAGCCAACTGTGCGCCTTCGCCCCCTGCCGGTCTCCTGGCCGCTGGCTGCTACCCTGCCGGCCTCACTGCGCCGGAGCTGCCCAGTGGCCTGGCCGCCGTCCGCCGCCACTGGCTGCTACCCCCGCCGGCGTCCTGGCCGCCTGCGCTGCTACTGCCTGGTGGCCTGGCCGCCGCCCACCACCGCCTGATCCGTCACCCAACAGACGAGGCCCATGTCCATGCCGCGTGAAGTTGTGCAGGAGCAGAACAGAGATGAAGGCTGAAGCCATGCTTTGCCGGTGAAGAGGATGCAGCTAGTGCTTTTGCAATTTTTTCTTGTGCGTTCTGTAGGGAGACAATGTTGTATTGTACGTGCTTGTGCAGGGAGAGATTTTGCACTTCTTGAAGCCAATAGAGTGTAGCTAGTTCTTGTGCAGGTGCTTGTAATTGCCAGAATGGTAAAATTGGTTCAGGCAAAAGAGTGCATGTAATTTTCAGGATACAGGCAAAATTGGTTCAGGCAAAAGAGTGCCAATAGAGTGCATGTAATTTTCAGCATACAGGCATTTAGTAGCTTTCCGATAACTGAACTCACCTCACTCATATTTAAGCCTGAGACACAATCTTTGAAATAAGTGGACAGATTTCAGCCTGATTCATATTGAGTTCACAACTAAGAAATTAAATGAGTTCACAGCTAAGAAATAAAATGAGTTTATGGCTCACAAAATAAATGAGTTCACAGCCTCATTGAAATTATTCACTTCTCACAGAACTACATTGATTCTTTATCCAATTTGAAGCTTCCTCTTGGGAACCAGCTTCTTTGCTGGAGCTGTAGTGGACTTTTTCTTTGGAGTCATCTTCTTTGCTGGAGCTGCAGTGGACATCATTTGTGGAGTACTTGTTGTGGTTTGGGAAGAAGAGCACTCTCCCAACAATAAAGCAAGACGGCTGCACACATATATATGTTATCAGATTTAGATAATTTTTTGTTCTTCATTTCTACATTGCTGAACATAGAATTATTTGTCTTTGCTGCTTACCTTCTAGTGACCATGCCTGGACTATCATGTAGTATTTGTTCTCTAGTTGGCCTCTGTGGGGTGCTAGGCTCACCTGGGCTTTTGTACTGTTCTTTCTAGGCTTCCTCTTCCTGAAATCAAACAAAAAAATATCGTTAGCTTCCTCTTTGTAAGTGATAGTTAAATCTTTAAAAACACTTGCCTTTTTTTTGTTCCATTAAGTGGACACTTGTAACTAGCTTGTCTGTGACCCTTTTCACCACATCTAATGCAAGTCATTGGGCCTCTTATAATTTTCTTCCCCTTAGCATTGGTGGGAGCAGTGCTGTCATCATTGGCACCTTTCTTCTTGTGGCCACCCTCGAGACATCCTTTGATTCTAAGTTTTCTTTGTCTTCCAGCATTTCTCTTAGCAAGCGGTGCACCCACAACAAATGGGAGTTGCACTTGTGGCCATTGTGATTTGTCTGTCATTGGCTCAATCTCTCTCCCATAAGCCGCCTTGAACCTATCCACCGAGTAGTACTCATGCACGAATTGTTCAAGGTCTACTCTCTTTTGTGATGTTACAAAGGCCAAAACATGCTCACATGGCTTGCCGGTGTGCTGCCAGTCAAGACAAGTACATGTTTTCTGATTAAGCTTCACAATATGTCTTTCACAATTTTTGCTATTGTCCCAAACTTCTGCACTCCAATTAGCAGATTCTACAACTTTCAAGTGCCCCAAACTTCTAGTAATGCTCTGGTATGGCATCACTAACAGGAATGGCAGCACCTTCAATATCATTCCCTGCTTGATGCACCATTCTAGGAGGCTCAACAATCTTTGTCCTATCATCATCATCCCTCATGCCCAAAATCTCACATAGCTGATCCTCACTAATTAGTTCAATCCTACCTTCCTCATCATGTGTCTACTATCTGTAAGTTATCCCAATCCACTTGTGGCACATGTGAACAAGCCTCAGTACTACTCCCCATTGCAAAATCTGAATCATGCCTCCTTGAAATACGAGGGAACCCATGAGCACAAATTTGATTATTGAAAGTAGTAATTTTTAATTACTAACTGACAGCAACTGAGTTATGCTAATAATTCACATAAGGAAGGAAAGTTACAATATTGTAAAAAAGATGATGATAAATACCATCCAGAAGAATCCATCACATCCGGTTCCATTCCAACATCCTGGGTTGCCTCAATTTGGTCCCTGAAACAACCATGCAAGCACCTGATAAAAAACTCCAAGCCCAACAGTTTGGAGATCGACAACGTGAGAAGAGAAGAAAGGAGGAGGCATCCATCCAGACCTAGACATTGCCAAAGGGCGGCGCCCCGGCGGCGATCAGAACAGGATGGTACCCCGGCGGCAATTAGTGGAAGGGTGACGATCAGATGATGATGGCGATCAGCGAAGGCGGCGCCCTGCGGCAATCACGCGAGGCGGTGGCTGGCGGCGCGCGCGTCAGCAAATCTTGAAACCGTTCAATTGCAGGGACCCAATCCAGTACGTATACATTACCAAAGGGCACTTTCGTCCTTTCAAGTGCCTAGAAAATGGAAAAGGAAAATAAAAAAGCAGTAAAGGGAGAAAATGGCAATGGAAACGAGGTGTTAACGTTTTGGATGGCGATTATACGAAGTCAATCTTGAGGATGGCAAATCTGCAAAGCCTATTGTTTAGGATGTCAAAAATCCGAATTTCTCTACAGAAACAGCCTAATATCTATTGCTATCAATCACACTATCTCTGGCGGCCGGGATCCACATCCGCAGCGGCGTCGGAGCACTCCTCCTCGTCCTTGTTCTGCTCCAGGTCTGTGCCCAATCGATCCCTCCTCTTGCAGTTCAAATCCTCGCCCCCTTAGTTTATCTCCCTAGTTTCCATCAGTGTAGGGCGTAGGTCAGATTAATCGAATGACCAAATAGACTACCCCAGTTGTATTTTTATATCTCGTTTCAGTGAATCCTGCATCCGATCTCTTGTTTGTATGTGATGGATAAGGCCAGTTTCAGTTAAGATCCTGATCCCCATTGCACTGTAGTTTTGTTGGAACTGCATGCTAAATTGACATGAACAACACAAGCCAAATTGCAACTGTCCTGGGTGGATTCTGGTTGACGGTGTAGTAGAATCCTTAATTTTAGTGCTCTCTTGTTTATGCTGCCGTAGCAGCTGGTAGTTACCTCCTCCTAAAAATTCAGGTTGAGTTTTAATATGCAAGTTTATGAATACCTAATCATTTTATCATGATCGTCAGGATGTACAGAGTTACCATCTCACACAAAATGCTTAAAAGATTGCCAGCAGACACAACTGTGTGCATGCAAATTAAACCGCAGGAGCAGGGTGTGTGTGTGACGCTAAATCAAGTTGTACTTTAGATTGATGCAAAAGGCAAATTAACGGCATTAGTTTTATTTACTCTTGTTTGATTGAACTTGGCATCTAATATTTCGTTTATATTGATACATGTAGTCAGTTTCAGTTAAGATCCACTACACTGTTATTTTGGTCCATCTGAGTGCCTGGATAGGGTACCAACAACCTGCTGGAAGTTTGGTTGTAACTGCAGTCTGAAATATGAATTGACATGAACTACAGAAGTAGAATAGCAATTGGATTCTAGTATGTTGGCTAGTTTTGTTTGCTTGTTTTACTGTAATGGGAGAATCCTGGTTCAGGTGGATGTTTCAACTAATTGTAATTGGTTTCGTTATGACGAATGTTCGAACACTAAATCATTATATAATGGAGGATGTGCAAAGTGACCATACTGCGCAAAATGCTTCAAGCAATTGCTAGCCGGCACTCAACTGCATACAAGCAAACTGATGGACCAAATTAAACTGTGGGCACATGGCATATACTCACAATTTAAGATATTTATATCCTATATTAAACCAAAATTAAATCCAAACATTTTTCATTTTGAGTTTAAGGTCAACTGCATACAGTTATCTCATGATCGATGCCCTCTTTAGTTTATACTGGGCTAGTAAGCACATCACTGATAGAACCTCGTGACAATGTCATGGGGGCTTTCGGTTCTCAATAACTCAAGTGTAATATTTGGTTACTTTTCCATGTTTATCCTGGCTTTAGCATGTCCTTATTGATGCAGTCCATGGACAAACCTCCAAGAGGGAAACACTCAACCAAGGGCTTAGGCAAAACTGTGCCGCTGGAGTCGGAGTTTGTGAACTGGAGAGACGATGTCGTTGTTCCCTGTGGCAAACCATTGCCATCATCAGTCAGGAGTCCTGAACTCCTGTACAATGAGTACATCGTCTATAACACGTCCCAGCTTGTTATATGACATTGTCTAATCAACTAGCCATTCTATCGATCTATTCTTATTGGTAAATGATGTCATGTGTCTTCTGAGTTTCTTTCTCAAAATTACTGTTTAATTTCTTTTCAGGTCGAGCATAAACAAGCATCATGGGATCTTTTCATTGGGAATACGGATAGTTGATTTGTGAAAATTGGGCGAAAATAAGGGATAAGCTGACTCGCAAGAGGAACAATCATTGTTTGTGAAAAGTGGCCTGATCTGTGAGACTTGTAATCAAAAAATGGATCCTTTTTGTTGTGAGAATGATGTCAGATGTCGAGGTTATGCAGATGTGGATGCATAGGTTCAGTAGACGCAGGTTTCATGATTCAGTAGCTATAGTGTTATAGCTGTGCAGATGTAACCCATGTTCTGAACAAACTTGTTATATATGTTCTCAGCACCAAATCAATAAAAAGATGGCTTGTGTTTTATGAATATAAGTACTTGTGGTCGTGTCATATCTACTTTCTCAGATGTTGTGAATGAAGAAATGGGAATTTTCAGTGGTGAGATGACACAAATATCATGGTAATGACAGATTGCTTGTTGCAGCCAAATAAAATGTAATGTTGTTCCTGACTCTTCTACTACTACTGTTGTGTTCACACGCCCCAAAGTAACAAGTTTTAACAAGGCAACACAAATTACAGATGGCCACATGACCCTGTTGTGTTCACATGACTACTTCATAAGCAACCTTTCCCTTGAAGCTCTGATCCTGTCAATTGTCGGGCCTCCTTCAACATGGTGGAAGGTATCAATTCCATACCAATTGTTCATGGGTATAGCATCAGGAAGTGGCTGTGAATACAACTGAACCTCATTCGAGAGTCCCCAAGTGCTGCTGGTTCTCATTCAGCCAATTTATCCTACAGCTCAATCAAATCATCCTTAGAGAAAGTATACAATGTTCGAATGATATCAAGGCGATGACGTTTGCTTTGATAATAACATTAGCATTTTTGTCATCACTGTCACGATAAGAAGCTAAAAAAACGACAGCTATGATGAACACAACTTCAGCAAAAAAGGTCTACACATATTTCCATAAAAATATGATCAACAGGCAAGTAACAATGATCAACAGGCAAGTAACAGAGGTCGACAAGCACCGAGCTGACCAAAACAAAGCCAATCATCAAACCGACCCAGGGCAGGGAGCTCTCCGAGGAGTTGTTCCGACAGCATGGCCTCGCCGCGGGCTTCACCGGCTTACACGCCATCTACCTGGACCCCTTCTATGCGGTTCTAGAGTACAAGAAATGATCTCAAACTTCTTGACTGAAAAAAGATTGTTGTTCTTGTGGCAGTTGATGAGTTGAATAATAAAATAATGAATAATGCCCCGGTTGAAGTTCACGTTGGAAGTATTGCTTCAACTACTTTCTGGACCAGAACATTTTTCATCCTAACAAACTTTTGACACCATCCTGTAATTAGCAATTTGAGATTACTTGCGCAAACAGTAAGGGCAGGAGCAGAATTACAAGTACATTCATCAACCTGGTATTCAAATAGACATATTCATTACAACAATTATTTCTTAGCTATGAAATGCTGGCATTGAGAGGGGGTACTCTCTATTTAAGGCAGCTGTTAACATGAACCGACTGAATACAGGTATTATTCCTCTTTTTTTTCATCGGCTGCAGCACCCTGGGGTTCAACTAGGGGTTTTGATTCACTCACCCCGCCCTGCAAAGACAGTACACAATAAGCAGTTTAGAGCTAAACTGTTGGCTTTGCTCAAGATAAACCTCACCAAATATCACTCACACACACACTAGTACACTACTATGGCTAGAGATGGAAGATGATCACTGAGTACAGCATACACACGCAAACACTCTTGTTGCTGCTGCTGAACTCTTTAGTTGGGCTGTTCAAAAACTTCTCTTACAAAGTCCCTAAGGGGATATATATAGACATGGAGGAAGACTCCGGACACACACAGGTTCTACACTCTTCTACTGCTGACCTACAGTAGATAATTCTACACTCTTCTACAAACTATACTGCTGCTAGGCTGCAAGTTGCAGCAGCTGCTGCTGCCCTCTTACAACCCGGCACATACAAAGAAAGCAAAATATCTAGAGCAAGAGCTTAGCAAAATATCTAACATAAACCAAGCAGACAATTGATGACACTCAGAATATGAATGTTGCTCAGGCGCTAATTAAGGCTCTAAAGTCCCTTCTGTAGAATGATACTGTGCGCAACTCAAGGATAATATGCGTGGGTCAAGTTGTGACGTATCAAGTAAATTGTATTCGGCTTCACGAGAAGCAATCAAATAGCTAGGTGTCTGTGATAGTTTTGTTAATTCCATGAATAATCTGGATGTGAAAAT
This sequence comes from Urochloa ruziziensis, assembly GCA_015476505.1. NCBI lineage: Eukaryota > Viridiplantae > Streptophyta > Magnoliopsida > Poales > Poaceae > Urochloa > Urochloa ruziziensis. Next base: position 62,150,989 of record CM027120.1, read on the forward strand.
AGCAGTTGGGAACCAGCAAGTTGCAGCAGCTTAACAGCGGGAGAGTAGCATGGGCAATGTAGACTTACTTCATCGTTTGTCTTAGCTGCAGGTTTGTAAGGACAGGCAGGTGGGGCTTTCAGGTCTCCTGTATTCCCATCCAAATAGACGATACACCTTGCTCTGGAATATCATTCAAGGCACAAATCAGTTTCCATATGTACACAACAGAACATTTGTAGAGAATAGAGGTCCTTTCTATCAGTTATGCAAAATATTTATGTAAAACTATGAGGCTTTATGCAGTTACAAGGGCGCCACTGTCAGTTTTGGTTGATAGAGTAGATGTATGTATGGCCCAGCAGAATCTGAAATACGTTCAATTTGTATGATTGTGGCGTGAGTACACGATAGACCTGACCGACATCAATGAACCATATCATGTATATATGCATATTACTTCCCAAAAGAAAATCAATAATCTGATATCTCCCTACCGAAACAGAAGGCATGGCTTCCTATAGTGTCAGGTATTGGTTGATTCAGTTAGGGAAAAACAAAAGCACACTGAAGCCCTACTGTCAAATGCTTGTATATGTCAATCAGTGCAATCTCAAACCTTACTTCAGCAGTGTTATCACTTAAAGCTGTGGATTGGTGCCGCTAAGGGACACCACCAGCCCTATTTAGTTAAATTATTAGTGCTAGTTTTCCAAAATGTGCCAGCTGAATTTAGTCTGCACAAGAAAGATAATGCATAGTTGCGTATCATGATCAGGATCATCGCTATGCTGCTCTGTAATCCGTGTGGATTGTGAGTGTGATAATTCTCAACTGTAGCTCGGATTGGCGTCACTTGTAAATTATTATGTTGTGTTATTGCGACGCAAGTACCCGTGACTGTATTTACTATAACATAATCGACAACAAGCAGCTTTGATCTAAAAAGATGAGCAGAGACTGATTGACATAGTTTTTGCCAACTGAACACTATGATCAGCGTGTACTAGCAGAGTAGCAGTAGAAAGAAACTAGCTCACAGGCTCCAAAAATATAGTTATGTGCTCTTGTGATTAAGTTGCCATAAGAGAAGTGATAACAAAATCGATATGAATAATGTATGTGGTAATACAACCTTAGGGAGAGGGATTCACTCTATAACCTTAGATCGATTTTAACTTTCTAAAGTGGATTTCAGCAGCAGTTCACCAAAGACAAACCGAAAGGGACTACAAATCGAATGAGCAGTTAAGCAATAATCCTAATCCAAAGGGGATTGACTACAAGTTGAATCAGAGATGCAGAATTGCGTGGATGCTTACCTCAAGCTCTCTCCAATGGCTACAACAGGCCGTCGTGGGGAGACCAGTTCTTCTGTGGGGTCGGAACAGGCTATGGTCTTCACCTGTAGAGGATTGGGGCATCAAATCCTCGCACGCTGAGATCCACTGTCACGGCCGCGCTCCACGGCGGGCGTCATGAGGGTACACCTGCAGATGCAAACACAAGATTAGAGCAGGGCACGAACAGATCGGCAAAGCGAGAATGAAAATCGAAAGAACTTGCGCCATATGGAGCCGCGGTCGCTGCTTGCTGGCCACGCGGCTATTCCGAGCTCCGACCATCCCGGCCTCGGAGGGGAACAAGGTCGGCCGTGGCGTCCTGCTGGTACGCCGGCTGCGTAGACGCTCGGATAAGCCGCCGTCCTTGCCGAGCCGCGCCGACGCGATCCAAATCGAAAGGAAGCATATCTGGGAGCTGGGAGCGCGGAGTGGAGAGGGGCGCGGCCAGAGCCGAAGGTGGCGGTGGAGGGGCTGTGTGGGGAGGGAGGACCGAAGGCGGCGGCGTCAGTGGGGACTGGGGAGGCGTCGGCCACAGAGAAGGAAAGGGAGGGGCGGCCAGGGAGGGGGAGGAGTTAGGGTTTCGAGTGGGATTTTATAGCCCAAGGATGCAATCTAAACCATCAGATCAAAGATCCGACGGACAAGAATTGTTGGGCCGAGCAGGCGCGTTTGGAAAACAGCCCAGAATCAGGGTTTTTGGCCCGTTTAGCATTGTTTTTTTCATTTTCAACTAATTAATTCATCTTTGTGAACACAACTAACAAAAATAATCATCTTAACTTGCAAAAAGATGCACAAAAATTAAATTTAGGTTTGTATGTTCTATTATAGTCCATAATATTCTAGATATAAATGAAAAATCGAACTGTCTTCTAGAGACAATTCAAACTTTTTTCTTCAAAAACATAATTTTCTATTCTCTACTTAGGTGTAAGAAAATATGATATATAAAAAAGATCAAAAAAAAGCAATTTGCAAACAAATGCCATTAAGTGAAATTGGGTGATTTTTATAAAAATTAGAAATCAAATTTGGAGTTTTTATGAGAAAGAAATACCAATTACGAAATTTAATTCTAGATTAAAAGGAGAAACGAATCTTTCGTGTGTTCTTCGACAACCCAGGTGGACGCGATGACGTGACATGATGGGATTGGTCCAATTCGGTTGCACGCAGATTTTCCTTTTTTTTAAAGGAACGGCACATGACGTGTGCATTTCGTTGTTATAGCAGAAAAATACAAGATTTTCCTTTGTGTCTGGCAGCCACCGAGCCGCCGCACACCACTCCGAACGACAACACCTAGCCTCTAGCACAGCAAAGAGTGCATAGAATAAGGGGTGAGATAGAAGGAGATACCCTCATTCCGGCACGAACCCGCCACCAGAGACCAAGATGACCGCTGCTTTCATAGATTAGCCGCACGCAAGGTGTGGAGATCGACGCGAGATTCCAAAATGATGCCTTCAGGAAGGTGAATGACGCCCAAGAGCGCCACCGTTGCTCGCCCATGAACGTGGGCAAGGTTTTCACCCGGAAACGTCTAGGGAATGGCCATTTCCAGACAACGCTCCCAAGGGGGAAACGACGCTCAAGACGCCGACGTTGTCGACCCAGATCGAAGCTGGGCAAGGCTTTCGCCGGGAGTGCCATTCCGCATGCCGTCGAACTCCGATGCTTCCCAACCACCATCCAACGCCAAACCAGCTACCCTGAGCGCACGACCGCCTCCACCTCCCGCGCGCCATCACCGGCCCGCTGCTCGCCAAAGACGCGGACGCCGAAGCATGGACACCGCCGAAGAGGCCGGAGCCGCCAGCCGCGCCACCATGGCGAGCTGTCGAGCCCCCATGCAGGTTGCCGCGCGGCGCCACCATGACGCCGGTAGCAGGCGCACCCGCACACCACCTCCAGCCGCGGCACCATCCCGCCGCTCGTGCTCCACTCCTCCGCCGTTGTCGAGAAGAGGACCGAGGTCAGCCGTACAAAGTCATATAATATTTCTATTCTGTATTTCCGCTCCTTTTTTTATCTTCGTTTTGTCTAGATGCTAAAAAGAGAAAAACGCGGAAAATAAACACAACCGAAATACTGGCCTGGTGGTAGAGCACTTTCATGTTAAATCACTGGTCGCCGGTTCAATTCCCTTTTGTTCCCTTTTTTTTCCGAAAGTCGGAGAGTGAGGAAATTAAAAAAAAATATCTTGTACATGTAATCACAAATGAATCAGTTGCGAATTGGTAAAAGGCGTGGAATGTCCTTACACGAGACTCTGTGTTCAATTCCTTCATGCCTGAAATTTTTTTCGCCTTATTAAAAGTTTGTTGCGCCACATTTTGCTTAGAGTTTTCTATTTCTCCAGTTTTTAAGTTGGGAGCGTATCAGGTGCAAACAATTCTCTCCGTGCAAACCGTGCAAACTTCAATCTAGGTCACACGATGTTGATCCAAAGATGCACGCAAGGGAAGGTGGGAGGGGGATTTGCAAAATAACAGGGAAGGTGGGAGGTAGGATTTGCAAAATAACAGAAAAGGTGGGAGGGGGGATTTGTAAAAGGATCAACATCGTGTGGCCCAGATTGAAGTTTGCACGGAGAGGTTGGTTTGCACCTGATATGCTCCCTTTTAAGTTATAGCAACAAATAGATACGTAGATGAAAGCTAAGTAAAATCACTAGTGTAGTGTAATGGAGTGGCTGTTTGATTCTGTGGTTTGAGGCCACGGTTCGAAGCCTAGAATTCTCACACCCTTTTTTTTTTACGTTGTTTTTCACATACCATGAGAATTTTAAAACTTTTTTTGACTTTTTTTTCGCATACCACAGGAATTTTATAAAAAAAAACCAAAAAAAAGACAAGTCAAGGGCGCAGGCGGCAAGGTTTGAACCCAAGAGCTGATACCTAAGCCCTGCAATACATAACCACCGGGCCATTAGGTTGTTTGGTAAACCTCACCCATTTTCTTACTTATATCATCTACACATACAGCCCAACACTTGACAGCACGCGATTGGCCTAGTTCTAAGAACATGTTAATAGTCCTGTAGTTCTCCTTTTAATCTGTAATAAAATTTTGTAGCTGGTTTTTCTCCGTCATGCGTAATCCAAATTTGATCATTTTTTTTGGAATTTTTCTTAAATCGCCATCTTTTGATTGATGACAATTTTTAGTATAGATTTATATGTCACGGATCTTTTTTATATGCATTATCACAGGGTTGCTCAATATAATACGCTCCAGTACTCTACAACTTGATCTGAAAGAGTGGGGGGGGGGGGGGAAGAACATTGTACTTCTGAAAATGTGTGCTGTCTAGATGCAATTTGCTGAACAATATGAAGAGGCAGCGAGTTGACAGTTACGTAGAGAGCTGCAGCAACCAGCGTACAAAGTCATATAATATTTCTATTCATGACTGAAACCTGTGGCTTGCCTAAGTTATGCGGAGGCAGAGGTTCAGTAGATAAATGTAGCAACCAAGATTCTCAGATTCCTGACTGAAATCTAAGTTCAACATATATTGACTGAAATTTAGGCCTTGTTTAGTTCCCACCCGAAATCTTTTCACCCATCACATCAAAGGAGAATCTTAGATGCATGGAGTATTAAACGTAGACGAAAAAGGTGAAAAGTTATATAGATAGGCTGTAAATCGCGAGACGGATCTAATGAGCCTACTTAAGCCATGATTTGCAATAGTGATGCTACAGTAACCATCGCTAATTATAGATTAATTACCCTCTAATTACCATCGTTAGATTCGTCTCGAGATTTCCAACTTATCCATATAACTTTCCACCTTTTTCGTCTACATTTACTACTCCTAAATTGGTAAAATCAATACCCGAAATCTTTTCACGAAAAATTTTCATGAACTAAACACGGCCTTAGCAAAAGGACATGTAGAGAGAGAACACCCATTCTTGTTATCAGATAATAGAGCTGAAACTTATCATTACAACCAATGTCACTGTGCAAAAATCGATCAGCAGTTTTTAAGTTGTGAAAGTGAAAGATCAGTACAAACTTCCTGTTAGGAGGATGGATCAAACCTAATTACAAAAAAAATAGATTTGCGGACCTAAAATAAATAGATTTGCTGACTTTTCTGACATTGTCTGAACAGAAAAATGAAAAGACGAGACTTGTATGTTGTATCCTGTTTCAAGGTGCCTCTGGACTGTCTTTCAAAGAACCAGGTGCCTCTGACTCTACCCCTGAATCAAGAGGGTGTCAATGTTGCGCTTGCCCTCTGGACCTTTGCTATACCAAGACGGCACCATAGACTACGTCCCGATACTTTTGTGGCTCATCCTTGCTCACAAGCTGTGGTGCAGTGCATACTTTCCTTGACTTTGATGGGTCATAGAATGTCGCCACTGACAAGCGGGCACGTTCAGCATTGACAACAGCTCGATGAACAGAGCTCTTATCTTCCATTTGTGATGATCTGCAGAAGGGTAAAAACAATGAATAAATTCTCAAACTTGATTTTGAGAAGGCTTATGATAAGGTCAAATGGCCATTTCTCCAACAGGTGTTGAGAATGAAGTGTTTCTCACCTAAATGATGCTCATGGATCGAGCAAGTCACTACAAAAGGTAGTGTGGGGGTGAAAGTAAATGATGATATAGGCCATTACTTTCAAACTAAAAAAGGCGTTCGACAAGAGGATCCCCTCTCGCCTATTTTGTTTAATGTAGTAGTTGATATGTTGGCAATTCTTATAGCTAGAGCTAAAGAAATCGGTCAATTTTGGGGTGTTGTACCACACTTAGTTGATGATGGTCTATCCATATTACAATATGCGGATGACACTATCATTTTTATGGAAATGATTTAAATGAGGCTAAGAATATCAAGCTACTGCTATGTGCATTTGAACAGCTCTCTGGTCTTAAAATCAATTTCCGCAAAAGTGAGCTTTTCTGTTATGGTGCAGCTAAAGAGCTGGAGGGACAATATTCACAAATCTTTGGTTGTGACTTAGGTTCTTTTCCCTTTAGGTATCTAGGCATTCCAATGCACCACAGAAAACTTAGAAATTCAGATTGGAAAGAAGTCGAAGAGAGATTTCAAACGTAGATCGGCTGCCGAGAAGTCTGAGGACGCGCCTACCGGGTCACACACCTATATACACACACCCACACACTACTGCAGAAACCATTAACCTAAGCGGCGCGAAAACCTCATCCGCGCCGGCACCGGTGCCGCTTCCCTTTTGCCGATGCCAATAAGGGGGTCATCCTAAGCGGTTATTTAACCACTTCCAATGACATCTTAAACGTGCCAGCGTGCTACGCACTGCTTAGAATGACTTCTTATTCGAATCGGTTTCTTTAGCGTCGAAGCGTTTGACTACGTATACTAATCGGTTCATTAAGCGCCGCGTAGTTTTATTAACCTATTGCTACCAGTTTAGTTAACGCCGGTTAGGATGATGACACGCACGTTTAAATAAAAATGTGTTCGTTTCAGTCATTTGATCTCGAATGAATACTAGCTAGTTATATATGGATCGTTATGAATGAATTACACACACAACAGATTCACATTCAACAGAATGTGAACGTGTACGTGCTAGACGTTCGCAACAAACACAGAATCTAGCTGGGTACCCATTCAAGATCAATATAATTCAGTTAATCACTTAACAGTTCATAACTAGATCGAGACTTCATCAAGAGTTCACTAGGTAGCACTTTGACTTCATCACTAGAGAGTCTAATTTACATATACATAGTAGTGCAGATATAACACAAATTAATCACAAATTAAACAGGCAGTTCATCTCACATAACTAGCTAGTGGTAAGCATAATTAAAGAACGACAGTGCCTAGCTAAACGGACCAAAATGGGCAATTCGTTCATAACGAGAAAAGAATGTAATCCCACGGCGCTTACATCGCCGGATTACACCGCTATTGCAGTGGTGGAGCTCATCCCGGCGCCACCGTCGCCGCTACCATGCCGGCGGAGGTCATGGTCAAAGGGAGGCAGCGGCGCCTGGTGGAGAAGTCGTGGATCAGATCCGCGACAGCACGGGCCAGATCCGCAGCCAAGGCCGCCTCCGCGGCTGCGGATCTAGCCCGTGCCTCCAGCGCGGCTTGCCGCTGCAGGACGGAGGCGACCCGATCCACGGCGGCGAGGGCGGCGGAGGCAACTGCTTTCCGTGACTTCGCCACGGATCCGGTGGCGGTAGCGGCGAAGGAGCGGAGGAAGGCCTCCCGTGCCGCCGAGGCCACCGCAGCGCGAGCGACGAAGTCGGCGACGCGGCTTACTGCAGCCGCCTGAGCTGCCGCAGTCTTGGCCCTTGCGTCGAGGGTGGACTCCATGCGGAGGACGAGGAGGCCGGATTCACGGCGGAGCTACACTACAGCAGTGGACGCGGCGGGCGGAGTGGATAGGGATAGGGTTTGCTTGTCGGAACGGTGCGGCTTATTTATACCCGCGCCTCATTCTAAGCGGCGTGTAATGGGCCGTTTAGAATGATAGCCTCATTCTAAGCGGTGTAAAATGAGCCGCTTAGAATGAAGGCCTTATTCTAAGCGGTCCAGTTTACGCCGCTTAGAATAAGAAATATAAAGTTTTAAAAAATAAAACAGAAGACGAAACAAAGAAGAAAATAGAACTGCCATATATTGTTCATTGTCCTTCATACCAAATTACATAAACAAATTAAAAGAAACTACGGATCTAAGGATCTAGCCTGGGGAGCGGGCATGGCGGCTGCAGTTCAAGCGGATCTACTCGGTCAAGCCCCTCGTTCCTGACCCAGAGCATCAAGACCCTAGTGAAGCACATTGTCTACCCCCCTCCATTTCCAACTACGGCCATGGAACCTCTCCATGTCTCCTGGTTCAGGAAGCCGCACGTCGAAGGTGTGGTCGTAAAAGTCGTCCGCCATTGCTATCTTGTAGCAGTAATGGCCGAGGACATAGTTGACGATGAAGCTGGTGGTGATGAATGGATTGGCTTGTCGGTGGCGATGACATCGTCCCAGTCGAGGCGAAACATAGGCGACGAGGACGCGAATCTGATCTCCAGGGATGACCCGAAGCTGATCCATCACCCGTTGCGAGACCAGGTCAAGGCGAATTGGAAGTGGCAATGCCCTCAATCCAGCTGGGAAGCAGCGCCACCGTATCTGCGCCTCCATGGCCGCCTGCACCTCCATGGCCGCTCGCACCTCCATGGCCCTCTTGTGGATGAACGAAGGGGAACAGAGGAAGGGGATGAACGAAGAAGGAGATCGAGTAGAAATAAATACAACCACACCTATCAACTTCTCGTGCAAGATGAAATGGCTAGAGGGTACGCGTGTGCAAGATGAAGCGTTTGGAGGACACGTGTGCCTGGTGTGATTATTGTAAGCAGCTGATAGCACGCCGATTAGAATGAGTCCATAAAAATTGTAAAAAGAAAAAACATGATATATCCAACTCTTTATTGATCAAAGACGGCTCATTACACAAAGATCTAAAAGAAAAGGTATACATGATATATCCAACTCATTATTGATCAAAGACGGCTCATTACACAAAGTTCTACAAGAAAAGGTACAAGGATGATTTTGTTCATCGTTGCCGATCAAACGATGATTTTGTTAATCGTTGCCGGATCTGATAAATCCCTCTAAAGTGGAGAGGAAGGTGGCAATCAAGATGGAGAGGAGGAACAACAACAATCTAGCTTGCGATACGCTTCAACAAGAGAAAAATAATTTGTGCTTTCCTTGCTACGCGCTTCAACTCCTCCATCTTGGCCGACGAGTAAAGGGCATCCTATCAACCTCCCCTTGATCGGTTGCCTCCTGGGAGAGCGCGGTGAAGGTCATCACGAGGATTCTCCTAGCGATTACACCTTCTGGCTTCACAAAAGGCAAACTGAAGAAGGGGTAGTAACCCAATCCTATCACGAGAATTCTCTTACCGATCAGAAAAGGAAGGTGTGGTTATGAAGTCAAGAAGCAGGAGCTTTCTGCCTACGAGATCTATTCTTTGCGCCATGGCTGGGTATGGTGTGAGAAAGATAGACCCTTTGGAGGCTTTATTAATAGGCAAAGGAGAAGAGAGAGATTGCGATCAATTTGTATCGCAAGATGAAGAGAAGATCCTCGATCGGTTTCACACGTGCACGCCCGCTTCAACTTGTATCGCAAGATGAAGAAGTCCTCGGTTTCACGAGCACACGTCCGCGCTTCAACTTCCAATAATATGCGTTTTAAATTTCCAAAGCAATCGGGTCAAATGAAAACCGCTTCCGTAAACGAATATTCTAGCTGGCATATAATGCACCGTTTAGGATGAACAATCATTCTAACTGGTTTAGTTTTGCACCGCTTCATTTACATATCCGGGCCGGCTCATGAGTTGCACCGCTTCGTATGATGGCCTTATTCTAAGGGCTCAGGTCACGCCGCTTACAATGACTTAAACTAAGTGGGCTGTTCTGGCCCGTCTCGTATGGGCCGATGAGGTTAACGGTTTATGTAGCAGTGACACACCCACACACCCGGCACCCCTCTGGGGAATTAAATCCCCGGTACGATACCCTTCCATTCGCCCAGACTGGGATTTGAAGTCGGGGCCGCTGCCAGCGCTACCACCGAGCTAGAAGCTCGTTCGCCAGCCATGTTCGATTACAGTTTCTTTTGCCAATGCTCAGGGGCGTAGCTAGGATTTGTCCAAAGGGTCTGCCACAAAAATTTTTCATACACAATTCGGTTCAAACAATGTACAAACGTTACGATCCATATATAATCGGATAAATAATTTTAATCATTGTAAAATATAACATCCAAAGTCATAATTCAACCTTTGAGTGCGCAAAAGTTGCATACATTTTAATATAAAAATAGTCTAAACACATTAAGTATAAAATATGCAAAACTTGGAAGATGGTTACCATGTTACTTCTTGTCCTTCTTCTCTGGTCTGCGCTTTCTGATGGCCATGAAAGTCTGGATTATATCATTTTCATCCACTTTGAAAAAAATATCCCGCTCAATGAAGGTGACAAGACAATCATCCAACATACTATCACCCAACTTATTTCTTGTCTTAGGTTTAACAAAAGTCAATGCAGAAAATACTCTTTCAACACTTGCCGTCGCCACCGGTAGAAGCAATACCAATTTGAGAAGCAAGTAAACCATATCATACACTTCATCCCTCTTTGTTTCAACAAGCTTAATTGAGAGGTCAACAAGATTCTCTATGCCTGTGAAGCAATCATCTTGTCTTATCTCATCAATATAATTATCAAGTTGCAATTCAAGCTTTTGCAAATTACTTCCCATGATATCATTAGGGTAGAACTCAGCTAGTCTAAGTAGCTTCTGTGCATCAAAAGAAGCAAATGAGTTAGAAGGATTGAACGCTGACATACAAGAAAGCAACTCCATATTTATCTCATCAAATCGATAATCAAGTTCTTGACTAATTTGATCAATAACACCAATATATACTTCTCTTCTAAAGTGATCGTCATTTGTTTGGTTCCGAGCATACCGTGCTGATTTTCCATAAGGCACATAATTATCCTCCATAGCAGGAATTTGAACACCATGTTTGTTGCAAAACAAATTGACCTTTTCAAGGAATTGATTCCAACCATCAGACCTCAATTGTTGCATTCTACTCTTTGCCACATTAACAAGCTTAATTGCATTCAGAATATCTTGCTCCCTTCTTTGCAAACACTCTGACAATTCATTTGTGTATCCAAGAATAATAAACATTAAGTGTGCAAAGAAAACAAACTCGAACGACTCAAATGCTCCAACCACAAAATGTATTTTTGTCCAATCAGCCTTATATGCAGTATCATCTCCAAGAGTAAAGAGTACATCACGTATTGAAGGATACATAGCAATGATATTGCTTATAGTTTTGTAATGAGAGCCCCATCGAGTTTCAGCAGGCCTAGGCAACCCCACCTCTTGATTTAATCCACTACCAGTTTTAAGCTCACCACAATCAAGTGCTTTCATGATTTGCTCAAGTCTTGCATTTCGAAGCATCCCATGGCGCTTACAAGAGACTCCAACAATATTCAGCAAGAGAGATATTTGATAAAAAAAACCCTTGCAATCTGTATTGCCCTTAGCAACAGCAACAAGAACTAGTTGGAGCTGATGTGCAAAACAATGAATATAGTAAGCAGAAGGTGACTCTTGCATGATCAATGTTTTCAGCCCTTTAATATCTCCTTTCATGTTGCTAGCCCCATCATAACCCTGACCACGTATTTGAGTAGTAGTCAAGCCATTACTAAAAAGTAAAGCTTCAATTGCTTCCTTAAGTGATAAAGAGCTGGTATCATCAACATGAACAATTCCAATAAAGTGCTCACATGGCCTTCCCAATTTATCAACATAACGCAAGCAAAGAGCTAGCTGTTCTTTATGTGATATGTCACTAGACTCATCAGCCAAAATTGCATAGGGCTCGGAACCAAGTTCTTCAATTATTTTCTTTCTAGTTTCTATGGCACAACAATGAATAATCTGTTGTTGTATCTCTGGACTAGTTAAGGTGCAATTACCTGGAGCATTCTTCAAAACATACTTGTTCACTTCTTCACTATTTGCTGCAAGAAATTTCAGAAGTTCAATGAAGTTCCCTCTGTTGCTAGATTCCTCACTTTCATCATGTCCACGGAATGCCAACCCTTGATGCAAAAGAAACTTCAAGCATCGAACTGAATAAGTCAATCTTATCTTGTAAAGACGAAGATCCTCATCGCTCCACTTCTCAATGTTATAATCAATTGCAACCTTGGGATTAATAAAGCCAATATATCTCTCTTGAGCGGCCTTGTGTGCCTTAGAACACATATGTCTGACAAGTGATTTATTTCCTATATTCCAATTTCTCCAACCATCTACAATAAATGTATCTGACCCATTGCCCTTCTTGAACAAGTAGCATACAAAGCAAAACACGGAATCCTTCTTAATACTATATTCAAGCCAATGATGGTTATAAAGCCACGTAAAGTTGAATTGACGATCTTTTTTCCCAATGCTCGAAAGGTTTAAATGGACTTTTAATAATATATGCTCTTCGGATTGCATCTTGATCATTGACGGGATAGCTTTGAATGGGCAACCTTTCACCTGGATCGTATGGAAGGCGGTTGATATCATAAACCGGCGGTGGCGGTGGCGGTGGCGACACATCTTCAACTGAAATTGTAGGCGAGGAAGATGGTATAGGATTCACAATTTCTTCAATCACCATGTCTTGCTCTTGAGGCTGCTCTTCCACCGTACTGGCAACAGGAGCTGGTGAAGGAGGTGAAGCACCAGCAGCAGCAGCCGCCGCCTTCTTTGCTGCATGTCTTTGGAAAAGGGATGCAATGTCTCCGTTCCTCTTCATATTGCAACAATTCTACAAAGAGAAAAATACATGTATCAAGCCATGTGTCATTCAACTCAAGGAAATTGCTTTACATGTTTAGGCGGCATTCTTTATCCTGTACGGGTGGCATACCTGCAGCAAATCAGCAATAGCCAAGGTCCCAAGCGCTGTTGACGGAGGCCAGATGAAGATAGACCGTGGACGATTGGACGAATCGGTGCCGGCCGCCGGAGGCCTTCAGGCCTGGTCGTGCGGGCAAACGGCGGCGAAGACTAGGCGATGGATGCGGCGATGGTGCGGCACTGAAACGTCGCGCGCGGCACGCGGGGCACTGAAACGTCGAGACTCGAGAGAGCGGCGTCGGCATCAGAGTACTTCGGTAGCGACGGTAGGGTTTTCGTTTTTTTCTTTTTTTCTTATGGGCTGATGGGCTATACGATCCTCTACTGGGCCAAAATACAGGGTATGCCGCGGCCCACGCGGCATACCCTGTAGCTACGCCCCTGCCAATGCTGCACATTGGAAACTATATGCTTTATGTGTTCGACCTCGAGAAGAAGATGGTTATCATGATTGACACACCAGTGCTCATGTATGCCGACTTAGCCCTAGGATTTCGCACGAAATTCAAGCACATAATCCTGGATGGAATGAGGATGTCTAGAAATGAAAATTCACCTTTGCACCAGGGGTTCTAGAAAACATAGATATGTAAGTAACTCATAGCCACTGCCGTTTATACGGTGAATATAGCATTAATTGTTTTAAGTTTTTGATAAACTTTTCAAGAGATATGGTATTACCCATGTTACAGGCGCAAATATTTACATATATATATATATATATATATATATATATATATATATATATATATATATATATATATATATATATATATATATACTCGGACCTATATACAAGATAACATGTTGGTGGATTTATTAGAACACGAAAGAAATGGATATCGGAGATGGCTGCCTGCCGATGTAAAACATTACCTTCGCCGTATTACGGGAGAGAATATACAATAGAGTCGATGAGCATGAGAGCCGCTTTCTCCGTGACATTGTGTTTAATTTAAAGTTATTATCTTTGATTTCTTGGATTGGATTAATAAAATGTCACTTCAATCATAGTAATTAATTTCACAGTATTTTATCTTATTTTGCAATCAATGTGCTCTTAGTCTATAGTTTTGCTGTCCCGTACCAACGCACGGGCACGATACTAAATGCAGGGGCCGTGTGAGACGACGTGGGATGGGTTAGAGCGATGGCAGCTGGAGCGTGGACGTCGTGAGGACGGTGATGTCGCTGGTGAAGCCTTGAGCTTATGTCAGTCTGGATCATCACATCTTCACTGTGCCTGCGGCCTTGCAACGAGGTCGATCTCGCGGGCTATAGCCGTGATATGTTCATGAGGAGAGGGCATTGCCGCTGCCTCCAACATTGATGTGGACTGGGTAGAGCGCCTCTTCTACGCCATGACCTTCACCAGATTCTTGTTGTGCCTGCGGCCTTGCGATGAGGTGGTTTCCACGGCCTATAGCTGCGATACGTTCATGATGAGAGGGCGTTGCCCTCTGCCATTGACATCAATCTATGCGATATCACCTCTTCGATGTCGTGACGTTGGGAGGATATTTCTCTGTAATTATATTAATTAAAAAAATTTGTCCTTTTGAATTAAATATTAATTTAAAGCATTTATTTAACTTTTTGATATTGTTATTATTATGCGATCTATTTATTTTTAGTAGAAAAGTTTTGCTATCCTGTAGCAATGCACGGTCACGAATCCAGTAGAATCCAAAAGGAAAAAGTTGAATTATCTATTGGATAATCCAATCCATTACCACGTATAAGTGGAGGAGACTGCCTAGAAGCCGATCCCCAGGCCCCAGCAAAGTCATCGGGACAGTGGAAATAATGTGCTTGACATCTAGTGTTCTTTTGACTTTTTCAATCATTTATTCTTGCCTAGAATAAACACAACTAAGAGCACCATGGAAAAAAACACTAGTTTAGTAGACACACAAAAGCAATACTATATTGATTTGAAATCCATGGAAAAAAAATTAACAGCCTAACTTAAATCACTGGAGCTAGCAAGGGCGGGATGCTCTGCTCGTTCCTGAAGTAATCGCCAGGAATCCACCCTCCCTTTCACCGCCGCCAGCCGCCGGAAGTTCCCCATGAAGTACTTCTCGCCCCACACCCGCCCGCTCTCGTACGTCGTCACCCCGTCGACGCCGACTACGTTCTCGCCAATCTCCAGGTCCCGGTAGTTGGCGAACGCCTCCCTGGGGTTGCTGGTCACGAACTGCTCCATGTACCCGTAGAGCTCGCCGAGCCACCCGGTTGCCGCCGCCGCCGCGGTGCCGTTGGCCTCGGCCCCCCAGGACACCCTGTACTGGATGTTGTACAGCACGCCCTGGCGGTGGGGGTACGGCGTGGCGTAGTCCGGGACGGCGCCACCGTGCGGCTCAAGAATCATGAGTCCGGCTCCGAACCTGGAGAGGTGCTGCTGGAAGATGCTCTCCCAGCCGGCCCGGCCGATGGCGCGGCGCACATAGTCGGACTTGTTCTTGACGTAGGTGCTCAGGTCGTTGGTCCGGTTCAGGAGCCCCTCCACGGGCGCGTCGGCGGAGCTGAGGCCGATGAACGCCATGGCCCGTAGCCAGGTCATCTCTCGGCAGTCGGACTCTGTCACGCCGAGCTCCGGGAAGAAGGCGCGTATCGTGCGGAGAAGGCACGAGCACCGGCCGAGGAAGAGGGTCTGGATGAAGGCGTGCCGGTCCTGCACGATGACGCGGATGGTGAGGTCCGGGAGGAATGGCCGGAGGATGAGCGTCTCCCACTTGGCGACGAGGGCGGCGGCGCCCTGGTCGAGGGTCCGCTGGACGTTGACCACCGTCACCATCGCTTCCACCATCGACAGCCGCAGCCGCCACGCCACGACGACGCCGAAGCTCTCGCCACCGCCGCCCCTGATGGCCCAGAAGAGGTCCTGGTCCGCGGAGGCGACGCTATCGATGACGTTGCCGTCGGCGTTGACGATCCAGGCGTCGATCACGTTGTCCGCCCCGATGCCGTACTTGCGCATCATCATCCCGATGCCAGCCGCCGCTGAGGTACCCGCTGATGCCGATCGTAGGGCACGCGCCGCCGGGGAACGCAAGCCGAGGGTCGGCCCTGCCGATTGCGTAGTAGAGCTCGCCGAGCGTCGCGCCGGCGTCCACCCACACGGCGGCCTCGCCTGGGCGGACGTCCACCGTGCGGAGCCTGGACAGATCAAGCACCGCGAACTCCTCGGGACGCACGGACCGGTAGGACAGGCCCTCGTAGTCGTGCCCACCGCTGCGCACGCGGAGGCGCACGCCGTGGGCGCGGCCGCAGCGAACGGCGGCCTGGACGTGGGGGACGGCGGACGCCGTCACGATGCACAGCGGGCGCACCGTGGTGTTGGTCAGGTACCTGGGGTTCTGGACGGAGGATTCCAGCACGGACATGAAGGCGGTCGAGCTCTGCGGGTACACCAGCTCGCTCGGCATCGTCTCAGAGAGGCATTGTAGGAAATCATCGGAGTCGGCCAAGGATGGGAGGAAGACGTTGCAACACAACAAGCTCAAGATTGCGAGCATCCGAGACATGTTGGAGGACGTGGCTATAGATGGATGCTGATCGGCTTGTAGTGTATTTGGAGCTAGCCAATGGTGCCCGACGTCTTATATATATAGTATGTTACCATTCAAGTTCTATTTGGGGTCTTTTGGGATTTTTTGTGAGGCACACCCTTACATATATGCATGTGAACTCATAACTTATGAGTACCTGAGAGTAGAATCTAAGAAACATAAAAAACCTAACCTAACTTACTTGACGTCCAGTTCTTTACGTCACATGGATCGCTTTTCTTTATACAAATTGGTAAATAATATTAAACACAGTGTGTTAAACTTTAAGTACATGTAATAATTGCGGTCTGATGCCTCGGTTGAAGGGTTTGAAGCCACGACCTTTTCCATTATCTAAAAAACTACAGAATTCACATTTACAGTCTGTTGTAAACCATTTATACTGGCAGTTTTTGAACCGATGGTAACCTTCCATCCGTAGAAATCACCATTTGTACTGACCGTTTTAAGACCCAACTGTAAAAATGATTTGTACAGTCTGTTCTAGAGACGAACCGTCTTAAAAAACTAATTTATAGCACCAAAAATAGAAAAAATATTTTTTGACACCACAAGGGTCCTTGGTAGCCACCCGTCACTGTTCTAGCATCTCACCATTTTATTGAAGCCGTTTACACAAGTGCCTTGGTCGGTATTCGAACCTCCTGCTCGCGTGTGAAACCCTCTAACCAATACACCGCTGCATTGCTTGCGATAGAACTGAGATGTACTTCCCCTTTTGGCCATTGTTGGGTGGTACTCTTTTATGATAAATTAGATATAAACTACTTCCGGTACTACGTTTCTGCTATATATAAATTTCTATTTTCAAATCGCTTTGTTGAGTTTCCTGGTAAAATATGTGGTGTTCGCAGCTGTAGTTCATCCAACCCCTTTTGATCATCTGTATACCCTATGGTGTTCATTTAGATAACATGAAAGATTTACCATTGTAAGCTTTACTCAACAAAGTTCGATGTTTAGTAAAAGCAACTAGGAGATGCCCTTTAGCCTTTATCCGAGGTGAAAGAAAGGCATGTTGAGAAATGCTCACTTGCGTAGTGTTCAGCAAAATGGGCATAACTTTTGCTTAGGAAGTCGAAATTAGACTTCCCTCGGAAAGATAATTTCATGGCCGACGTGTAAAGAGCAACTTGACAAAGCCCTGTTGGGTAGTTTGACCCAAAATTGATTTGTTTAGACCCCAATTTGGGTTTGAAAGTGTTTAAATTGCATTTTTCTAGGAGTTATATATCAGATTTGGATATCAATATAATTTGAAATAAATTTTTTTGTCTTTATAGCTACATTTTTATATGAAGTTTGTCTTTATCCGAGTTCAGACAAGATCTACAACTTTGCCTTCATCCGAGTACACTAGCAGAATAAGGGCTGTTCTTGCCCCTCTTTGATTGCCTTAATTTCAAAAATTGACATGCATTTGTGTGGCTGTAATTTCTGCCTTGTTTTTTTCTTGTCTCATAGTGTCTCTTTTGAAATGTTAAATGAAGCCTCTTGAAATGCCGTTTGATCATGTGTTAGTGAATTCAAATGAATTATTATAAACATGGATTTGGAAGGACGTGAAAACAAAACAAAATAAACTATATATATATAATAATCAGCTATGTACTTATATAAAAATAAAAGGCCTCGATCATTGTGTGATTCGCGCCTGAACATTGTGTCTGATTCTTGCGTGTGTTGTGGACTGATTGGCTAATTGTTTTGTCTTTTCTTAGTCGTTAACAGAATCATTGGTCGGTCACGACCGAATGCCTAACTTCGATTTCACTTTTTCTCTTTTGCTGTTCGAAGGTTAGCATCGAGCACAGTCGGGCAAGCTTGGAGAAGGCAGACCTTGGATACTTCATAAGGGACGAAGCCAGGAAAAAAATTAGGAGGGGCTGAATAAAAGTAATAGTTAGGCTTTATGCTTCTATCTTGTTAAATTGCTGGTCTAATAAACTTTAGCCCCTCCTGGTGTAGATATTTTCTTTGAAATTGGATAGGGAATTAAACGGGTTTCCTTTGAAACCGCAGCGGTAGGGGGGGCTGGAGCCCCACCCGCCCCACCGCTGGCTCCGTGCCTGCTTCATACTTAAGTGGCCAATGTTCGTCGAAGGTGACAGAATACGGCAAGAAGTGAATGAGTCTAGTTCCTAGCGTCGATTACTTTAACTTTTGGTGCAACTTCTCTTGCAGCCAGTAGATTTGGATAGCGTGGAATCGAAGTCTTGCTGACCCTTGCTCCGTTTGTCACGTAGCTGGGAGATACCTTCGATCCGAGCCCCGACCAAGGACCCATCTGAAAAAGCTATGGACAGTGCCGAAGGTGGATGACTGAAACTGCACCACAAGAGGAAGTGGTATTAATGACGGGATACGTGGTTGTTAAAAGTTCAAACGTGCTTGTTAAAATAAAAGTTATTAAGGACCACATTCGTTCATGGTCGCTAAAAGTTCCCTCGTTGATACTACCAGCACAAAGGCACGTGCCGCAGGCACATATTTTAAGAAAAATATAGCGTGAGAAAGAGTCCTAGTGGCTGACGTGTAGCATGAGAAAGAGTCCTGGCTGCTCACGTACATGACCCTTGAGCCCACCTGTCAGACCAATGGGTCCACTTGTCGGATTTGACGAATCAAAATTCTTTCGCTCTTTTTAGTACTACTAGCATCCCGCCCGTGCGTTGCTCAGGTCCAGATAATCAAATATGAAATGGGATACATTTTTATTCATACAAAAAGAAAAAAGTTAAGTGCATAGCCAAATGGGCATATCAGAGTTCAGATCTAAATGTCAGTGTGGTTGGTCATTGTGTCACTACAACAATGATCCATCAGTTCAATTTTCCTACACATAGACATATATACATGGGCACTTATATCACTACAAGAAATGTGGGCTTTTATAACGTTTCATTTATGTCATAGAAAGTAGAATTTACGTCACATATTGCAATTTGTGACACTCGTGTGACGAAAACTCGTTCGTCACCTATTCCCCGTAATAAAAGGTATTAGGTGACGAAAACGATTTTTTTCGTCACAAATTTTTTGACGATTCTTGTGTCGTCACTAATTAATGACGATAGTTTTTCGTCATTAAACATCCATAAAACGTCACAAAACTTTGTATGCGGATGATGTGGCGATGACTTGGAGCTGACGTGGCAGCACGCTTATGACGATTTAAACATCTACAAAACGTCACAAAACATTGTATGCGGATGACATGGCAGTGACTTCGAGCTGACGTGGCAGCACGTTTATGACGACTTAAAAAATCTATAAAACGTCACAAAACCTTTTGTGCCGATGACGTGTCAGTGACTTGGAGCTAACGTGGCAAGTGACATGGCAAGTGAGGTGGCTGAATTGATTTGGGCTGAGCCCATTTTAGTTTGGGCCGACGCCCATTTCATTTTATGCTTAACTATTTTTATCGAGCTCACTATTTCATTTGTATTGTGGCCCAAGCCGAAGTCAGCAGCCCATAACTCAATTTGCTACACATGTAGCCCAAATTCAAAATTGCCAATCACAGTTACCAAGTGCATATTTCCATATAGATACATTATCAGATTCACATTCACAGGTCTACAAATTGAACAGGGACCACACATTTCATATAGAGTCATTAAGGTAAACATTATCAAGCCCTTTTCACTTTAACCTACCGACCACAAACAATCATGAGCACCTCGTGCTGTTCTCATGTGCGTTCCAAGCCTCCCCTCTAGCCTGCCAATGGCTGGCATGCAGATCGAGTTGCCATCATAGATCAGATCTCAAACCCATCAACTTAATCTGCAGAAGCAATGCATGCAAAGGAAACAATTAGGCAAAAGCGTATGAATAGCACTAGAACATTCGTACAGCAATAAAAATGATTTGCATTTTAGCAGGAAAAATGGCTTCCTTGTAAAAGGATCTTAGATAGCTGAGATTGTAAATCATCAGCCAATGCCAAGTCTATAGCAGTTAAGCAGCAAGTACAAGCACAACTATAGGTTACCAGAATAATTGTGCCTTCGACAACCAAAAACAACAACAGTGACAGAATGATTTTAAACTCCAATCCTCTTGGTGACTTGAACTGCAAAGAAACAAGCATCACAAGCGCTATTTTTGCTACTATAATGATTGAAACTAAACAATTTGCATTCAGACTTGGTTCTGACAGTAAACTATCTAGTGATAACAACAAAAGAAGCTTGTGCCAGGAAGGCTGGCCTCTTTCTTTAAGTACTCTTGTGTGCCTTGGTTGTATTGGAAACAGTGGTTACATATTGCGCACCTATCAAGTCTAATCAGGTTTATAGATAATCAACTAATTTAGAGTGGAGATACTTGTTGGCCATCTCTATGACGTCCTTATATGACACACAACATTGCAACACCTTGAAGCACCTATCTGCCTTGATGGCTGCAAGGATTTCATTTAGTCTCAAATGAAGTCCACAATCGTCATGGTTTTCAGTCTTTCAGAGAAAGAAAAGTAAGCTTCAAGATAATAGTTGTAGCCTATAATTTGTTTAACAAAGGGGGAAGCCAAGATTCATAAAGAAATGATACAGATATGAATATCTTCTGCTAAGAGTGTCTGATTGAGGTGCACCAGAAATTACAAATGCAATTGCAGTGTTCATTATCCATGTCATCCATTACTAAAAAAATTGAACTGTGCAATGTAAATGCACTAAATATCTGACAAGTCAAAGTGAACTGGAAGCAAATGACAGTCATATAAAAGAAACAAATAATAACTTCGAAGTTGTCATCATGAACAAACAAAAACTACAACTATGGACAGTAGTACAATCTATGGAATGTTGAATATAGCTACGTACAGATCTAAGAGCAGACAGAACTGTTTTAGTTTGCATGTGACTGTTAGAAAGTGAACTAAAGTATCAGCTAAAAAAACCATGAAGTGTTGTGTGCCTAGCATCTTTTTGGAGCAATTATGTTTGAAAAATTGTTCACGTACTATTTTCCTTAGATCCAATGTACCTAAAAGGCTATATAAACTTGTACCCATGTAGAGTCGACAACAGTCAGGTTGGTTTATGTAAACTCTCCAGCCTCGTGGACATTTCATCGAGCACCTTGCAAGCACAGACTAGCTCACCATAGTGCGCTGGCGTTCAGGCAAGGCAGAGCAGCGCCGAGAGGCGTCGCGGGCGCCGAGAGGCGTCGCTGGTAGTAGAGGGAACCTTGAAGCTGCAGCTCCTCAGTAGCCCTCAAATCGACCTACAGGGAAATAATCAAATAAAGGGAATTAGCACCACATAAACTGATTTATACTCAAAGCTGCAAAAAATCCAAAGCAGTCCTCGTATTGTAATCATACACAAATGAAAAGTCAAAAGGTCTTCTATGCTACTGATATGTTAGAAGAAACAGGAACAAAGTGAATTATGTTGATTTCTTTTCCTACAGATCACAAACTGCAACTGAGGGAAAAGTTACATTTTAGCATCTACTGAACATAGCCAACTACATATTTCCTTCACGATCATTTGCCTGCATGAGAAAAGAGTAGGTTACATCTTTATCCCAACTCATTTTTCTATGTAAAAGCAAGAAAAACAGATCCATGTACTTATTTATGATCACTTGGGACAATCATAATAAAAACAGAGAATGGGGTGGAGATACTACATTTTCATAGGTTTAACTGACACACTTGTTGTACGCAAACACATCTATGGCTAACATACAAGCTGAAACCAGACAAAGATTACTCTGTTAGTTGTATTGCTTATGTGACAAAGAATTCAGATAAAAAACTACCAAGAACACACAGTTACGTAGAAGAAATCTGGACAGAATATATACTAACAAAGACGACTCACTACTGCTACTGATATGGAAATCACTACATGGCAGCTAAGAGACTGTAAATAGTGCAGTCTTAACTGAAGTGATCTGTCAACCAAACAAAACTCTGAATATTTAATTACATGATCTTTGTAGTTTCCCATAATTCAAAAAAGTTAGCTATAGGCATTTTGCCAGACAGTTCGTGCATAGACCTGCTACGGGAAACAGAACACCTACTTCAGATATCAAAATTAACTCACACGCAAATTTATTATCTACAAACAAGCTCACGAATATAGATTCAACCATAGCACATATTGGATTGGCCAGAAGCAATGAATCAGGAAGCCACAATAGTCTCCAATGTGAGTTGCTTCTGAAACTTCAAAATTGAAACAGTTCAAAGCACATGTAGCCTCTAAAGAAAATTCTCTGGACCTCACCATTGAAGCATCTACAACCAAAGAGGGAAGGCGCAAAGAGGAAGCACCCGGGCAGAGGCAGCACGAGCGGAAGCGTCACGAGGCTGGTCATGAGGGAGGTGAACACGCCGTTGGACAGCAGCAGCGAGCATAAGGAGCGGTGCCTGGCGTCCAGGGCCTTGTTCAGACAAGCAGCAGGAGTGGCTGATGTTGGCGCCCCCCGCGCCGGCGGCGCCTGGTACCAGGTCCACCGCCGGACCGGCCGCTCCCGAGGTCAAGATCTGCAGGAGTGGAGGAAGCGGCGTGGGCAGGTGAGACGACGACATGCGAAAGGGGAATAAGGTGAGGGAGGCAGGGGAAGGAGAAGGTGACGTGGGACTTGCCGTGGCCATGGAGATGATGAAGCTACTCCGTGGCTCGTCGGGGTGGAGGTGCCTTGGCGGCCATGGAGAGAACACCGCTGCGGTCTCCAAGATCCATAGCCGCACCGAGCCGCCTCGTCGTGCGCCCGTGCGGCTGGATCTGGTCCGTGGTGGCCGGAACTAGGGCTGCCGCTGCCGGATCAGGCCCCGGCCGCCTCGCATGGCCATAGCGTCAGAGCTTCACCGGGAAGGGGGAGGTCGTGGCGAGGAGGGCCGCGGACGGAGATGGAGGTGGTGGCGGCGATGCGGGGATTGGGGTCGGAGGAGGAGGAGGCGGCGATGCGGGGATTGTGAACCGGAGAAGGGAGCGGGTGCGGCTGCGGCTGGAAGTGGAGGGAGAGGGGGCACAGTGAAGGGAGGAACTGATGAAGCTAGGGTTTGGGACTGAAGCGATCACAACCACTGAATCGAAGATGAGCGGCTAAAAATCGTTGGGCCATTTAGGCTGAATGGGCCTTTTATGATCTCTGCCAAACGTTTTTTTCTTTTTTTATTTTATTGCACCATTGTAAAGTATTACAATTTGAATTATATGTATCTCAAATATTTTTTTTAAAATGCTTAATAATATATTTTAAGTATCTCAGTTCTATTTTATCTCATATCCAGAAGATAGATGAAAATTTCAAATATTTGTTAACGATAATTCAAACTTCTAATGTAAACTTATTATAAAATAATGATAACAATTGGCAAAATTATAGAAGACATACAAAATGATAGATGAAAAATTACACAAAAAATATTTTTAGGGTTATATGTTCCATACTACTTCATATCTAGGAGATAGATAAAAAATTCAATTGCCTTCTTGGGACATTTCAAATTTCTATCTCCAAATTACCACATAATAATTTCAATAATATTTGCCGCCATGTGGACATGAAATTCCAATGCCGCCATGTGGAAATGAAATTCCATCAATCCCACTAACTCCATATAGGAATAAAATACAGGGTTGCCGAATTAAAACACAACGCACTAAGTACCTCATTGGTAACACAGCCGCATCCCAACCTCCAGGTTTTTTGTTCGAGTCCCTTACGACACCGTTTTTTTGCCTTTGATTTTCTAAGAGGAACAAAAGAAATGGTTAAATATACCAAAATGGCAAACAATACCACAACTTGTCAAATAGCCCAGTGGTAGTGTTGTATTTATATCTTCTGATACTGGTGGTCGCGCGTTCGATCCCCGTCTGCTCCTTTTTTTTTTGCTCGCGGGATTAAAATTCCTCAGCTCCGGAAGAGGGTGACGGGGCAGGCAGGAAGGCGAGCTGGCCAGTGACGTGGCCGAGGCGGCTGGAGGGGGCCGGGCGAGTTAGCAGGAGGCGGCCGGGTGACTGGGCGGAGGTCTGTTGCAACGTAATACTATGTGTATAAAAGAATTTAATACGAAGAAATAAATGAAGCGCCAAATATCTCAATGGTAAGCCTTGCGCTCCCGTTCTATGAGGTCTCATGTTCGAAACCTTGAGATGCACCTTTACCACTTTTTTACAGAATATGTCATACTTTTATATGTAAAAAATTTTGTTACCCAATCCGAACAAAGACTAAGAAGTAGCCAAGTGGTAAGGCTCGCACTCCCCTTTGCCCAGGTCTCTAGTTCGAACCTGCTGTTAGGCACTTTTTTTGCGCCGTGCATTTAACGTTTTTTTGGGCACATGGAAAGGTTAATACTATAATGTTTGTTACCTGCCATAATCACAAATAAATGAGTGGTGCAGTGCTAGTATCCTTCCTTTGCAAGGTGGAGTTGGTGGGTTCGATTCCCTCCTCCGTTCTTATTTTAGTTTTTTTAGGATTAAATTAAACTTCACTGGCTGATGTGGTGCTAGGCCGCTGGGTGGGCTGTGAAAGCCCAAGTCGAGATATCTTCTTGAAGCCCGGGACGAAAATTGAAGCCTAAGTGTTAGGCGGGGTAAAAAAAAAAGGAAAAAGGCTGAAAAAAATGTCATGCAAAGCCCATGCTAATTGTAGGACCCACTTGTTCATGTGGCAGTGGGACCCATCTCTAACTATGTCTTTTTCTTTGAGAAATTTGTGACGTTTAGCTTTTTGGCATTAATGACAAAATGAAGTTCGTTACAATTTTGATATTGAACTACTTTGTGACGATTTTTAATTACTCGTAACGACGAACACCTCAGTTTTGTCACTAAGCTATATGGTCTCATATAAAACGTCATAAAACTTAACACCATAACGACGAATCCACTTAACGTCATTTGGAATTTGTCACAAAAGGTCATATTTCTTGTAGTGTATTTAGGGGGGAAATATTCGAACATACAAAGTGCATAGCCAAATGGGCATATGAGAGTTCAAATCTAAATGTAGTCACTACAACAATTAATGATCCATCAGTTTAATTTTCCTACACAAAGACATATATACATGGGCACTTATATTTAGGGGGAAAACATTCAAACATACAACTAATCCTTCTTTACATGTCAAAGCATGGAATCAATTGCCTTTCAAATTGATAGCTCAATTATGCACATTGTTTTTTCTATACACAACGTATAACTCATAGATGGACACACTACCAAATTCGCCGCCTTTGTCGTGTGCCTGAAGCACACGGCAAATGTATCTTTGCACAAGGCAAAGGACTTTGCCGTGTGCGGCTCACGGCAAAGGGCACACGGCAAAGATTGGCCGGCAAAGGCCATCTTTGCCGTGAGCCCCAACGCGGGCACACGACAAAGATTTGCCGTGTGCCAAAGTCTTTGCCGTGTGCCAGCGTGGGCTTAACGGCCGTGTCAGTTACGGGTCTTTGCCGTGTGCCGTCACGGCAGGCACACGGCAGAGTCCGAGCCTTTGCCGTGTGCCTGGTGCCCAAGGCACACGGCAAAGACCGTGCCAGGTGGGCCCAAGCTCCGCCCTTTGTCGTGTGCTAAGGGAAAAGCGCACGGCAAAGGACGGCCTTTGCCGTGTGCCATGGTAGATGCTCACGGCAAAGGCCGCCTTTGCCGTGTGCTTTTCCCGTAGCACACGGCATATGCCCCTTCCCCCCTTTTTTTGTTTATTTCAATTATGCCCCCAATACAAAACAGCACAGGCAGTTTTTATATCACAATACACATCACAGGCAGTTTGTATACCACAATACACATCACAGGCAGTTTATATAGTCCAATCATCCACATATGCAAATAAAAGTCCATACAAGTGCATAGAAGTTCAAACAAGCTCATACAAGTCCATAAAAGTCAATGCAACTAGATCCTAAGCAACTACGAGTCCATGCACGTCCATACAATGCAATTTCATAAAACTCACGCAGATGGCGGCGGGTGTGGCGGGTCCTGCGAGAAGGGCGAGCCGTGAGGGGGTGGCGGGTGCGGCGAGGTCATCGGTGGCATGCCGGGTCTCATCTGCGGCCACTACTGGTACGGTCCGCCAGGAGGGAGCTGCGTCCACGGGCCATATTGCATCCACGGAGGCAGGATAGGAGACACCTGAGGGGGCGACATGTCCACGGGCCCATCGTTCGACGCCGCTGACAGGTTCTGCACAAACGATACAAAATGCAACACAATCGCTAAGCTATGATCATTCTAGGTTTCTAAGTCACTATGTGGAATCCAACTAGATGATATATCCTAAGTCATAAGTTCTAAGTCACTATGAGGAATGAAACTTCAGGGTTTTCAAGCGACTCACCGGAGTAAGCTCTCTAACATGTGGCGGAGCGACTAACATCGGTGGCGGTGGTGTATGACCTACCATCGTCCCAAGGCTGCTCAAGTACTGGTACATCTGAGCATACCGCATCCGCTTGGCTTCCCGCTCGGCCCCCTCGGCTTCCCGCTCGGCCCGCTCAGCTGCCTCCTTGCGCTCAATCTCGGCATAAATTGCCTGCTTCTCCGCTGCCCACTCCTCCGTTTGAGCTCTCATATGGTCCTCCATCTGGGCCTGCAATTTTTCATGGCAATGTGACAATACAAAGCAAGCACTAGCGATAATCAATTAGCAACAGGTAAAACAGAATTTACCTTCAATTGATCCATCTGGATCTGTGTAGTACTCTGCCGTGGGCGTATGGGTGGGGTCGAGTCCGTGGCCCTGGCTTTAAGCGAGGAGAGAGTCGGAGTACTAGCCGTGTCCACTAGGTTGTTGGCAACGCTGTACCTGCCATGCTTCTTGCCTCCTCCCGACCTCGTGAGCACTTCTCCATCAATTGGCTCGGTGATCGGATCGAACTCCGTCCCGTGGACCTCCCTTGCCATCTCTGAGTAGTTACTGAGGCGGCTGTGGACGCTCGGATTTGAGTACGCCTCGGGCCCGTCCTGCGGGTTGTAGACATTGTCAGGGGCTGTCGCCTTGTCCTTGTGAGACAAAGCGTATGCCATGAGCGGGGGGCAAGGCTGACCACCATGTGTTTGAGACTGCAAAAAAAACATAAAGCCAGATTTATGAATTATTCAAGATTGATAATTGAGTGTACTTAGTTTAAGACACATACCTATCTCTGGCCGTACGTCGAGAGGTCGCGGTTGCATTGGTGGTGTGGTTTACCAGACATCATCAAACGCCTCCGCCGGGCTTCGTTGTGGGTCGCCTCCCAACCATCAGCGCACCACTTGTCCACTATCATCTCCCAGCACCTCCTGTGGGGGGCGCACCAATGCGGAATGGCCTGCACATCATCAAGTACACATAAGTAGAGTAAACTGAGCGTAACTAATTTAAGAGATACTGTATATTTACCCGTATGTATTCTGCCCTCGTCAGCCTCATGTTTCTGGCGTCCGTCTTGGTCAGTTTGACTTTCAAGAATTTGCGGTAGTAATACACCACCGCCTGAATGCGAGCCTCGTAGTGCATGTCGGTGACCAGTTTGCGGCAGGCTATGTTAGACACAACCGTTGCTCGGTCCTTGAATTCATCGTCGACACTGAAAAAATCCTGCAAATTGATGGGATGTCAATAATGTCAAATGAAAATGCGTTGTATTGACCCATGTAGTGTGAGGGAAACTTACCCACAATTCTTCAACCACTCGGTGCGCCATGTTGTTGAACACCGCACCATTCGGATCTGGGTGGGGGTCGACTGTAGCGGCGACGTAGTGGTCCCACGTAGTCGCCGGCTCCTCTCTGCCGGCGACCGTCACCAAGCCTGGAAAGTGATGCTTGCACAAAAGGCCGAGGATGCCATTGGGCAGTCGTGTGTGACTGCCCGGCTCGACCTGCTCCCACGACCTGCATAAGTGATTTAGATAAATTATTAGTTTCAATATTGATTATTAACATATGACAGGAAAACAAAAAGTACAAACATTTAAAATTACTTGCCTGGCCCCGTGTGGCCAAATTTTCGACCGCTGCAAGAAAGGTATCGGCCGATCCGGGAGCTGCGAGGGGCCTCGGAGGTATGGCTCCGGTACTCCTGCGTCTCTCTCCTCCCCCTCCTCTCCCTGCTCCTCCTCTTCCTCCCCATCCTCTCCCTCCTCCTCCTCTTCGTGCGCGGAAGGCACCTGCTCGTCCTCGTCCTCCTCGTCCTCGTCCTCCTCCCCCTCCTCCACCACCTCCTCCTCAGGTGTGGGTTCCCTCGCCGTCCTCCCCCTCTTTCCCTGTGTCATGCCAGAGCCCTCAGGTCCAGACGAGGAACTCGCTCCACCCTTGCCTCTCCCTCGACCCTTGCCTCCACCTTGAGCCAGCGTGGAGACAACCCTCGGGTAAAGCGAGCTGACCGACCGGCGTTCTCGTCCCACCATCTTTAATCAACACCTGCTTTTAAAAAGAGTAAATGAATCAGTATATTAATTACAACAAGTAGTAATTGAATACATAAAAGTAGTTAACTAATTAGTGCAACAAGTAAATTAAACATGGAATAAATTACTTACATATATTAGAAATAATCATCATAATCCGGATTAGCCGGATCATTATTCTCATCATCACTATCACCCATTTGCAGATAATCGGCGTTGGGGTCTACAAGAGGCTCCTCCACCTCAATGTCATCTCCTATACGTAATTTCTCGAGTAATTTTAAGTCATTCGCATTCTCAACGTCATCTCCGGCGTCCTCGTCAACAAGCATTTCATTGTCCTCGTCAACAATCATGTCTCCGGTTAATTCTACCTCAAACCTCCCTTCTAGCCCATCTTCTTGGAAGAACTCTCCTTCATATGTATTTGGGTCTAAGTTATAATCTTCATTGTTTGGGATAGGTAGTTTACCATGTGGAGATACTTTGAACACAACATCCCAACCGATAAGACGTTCGTCGGTTTGGCACGGGTACGAGAGATAATAAACTTGGGTCGCCTGTTGTGCAACAATATACACATCATCCCCTGGATACATGGATGATTGTCTAATTTCAACTAGCCCAAGTTTAGGGGTCCATCTCACTTCTTTAGGATCAAACCAAGTCATTTGAATATGACAGGTTTGAGAGATTTTGAACCAGGAAATGTGAGTTCGTATATGTCTTCAATTCTTCCATAGTATTCGACCCAATCGTCTCCTGGAGTACACACTCCGGTATTTGTGGTTTTTCGATTGGGCCGACTCTGATCGTGTCTTGCGGTGTGAAAGCGATATCCATTGACATCATAAGCGCCAAATGACTTGACCCTAATGGCACAGCCATCGGCAACTTGTCTCAATTCGGCACTCATAGAAGCATCTGTTTGGCCCTGCAAATTCAAGCAGGTACGACATTCGTTACTCATAGACGGGTTAATTTGTGTCATCGTGCATACTAACTATTAGCAAAATAGTACATTACCTTCTTTTTGAACCAAGAAATTAAATCTGGCCCATTTGCCGCACCATGTCTAACAAGGTTGTCATATTCCTGATCGGTAGGCCTCCTTGATCGATGCCAGTATGTCACAAGAAATTCCCTGTACCAACGAAAAACAAAGGGGTTGGATGTAGAAGAGTGAATAGTCAAGAACAAGTTCGTGTAGAACTTACTGTATGTATGGCTCAACTGCGTCAAGGTTTTTCAACACATATAGCATGATGTCATGCCACTCTTCGATAGTCAAGGTCTTGGTCCTCGAATGACTTGCCTATCCGAGTTGACCACGAAAAATGCTGAGGTTCGACTCATCTTCGTCGGCATTGTAACGAGGGGGTGGATTATGCACGCTAGGAAGGTTGTCGGAATAGTATTTGGATGTGAAATTTGACACCTCCTCCAGAATGTACGCCTCAGCAATTGAAGCTTCAATCTTGCATTTATTCTTACATTTTGTTCGAAGAACTTTTTGACATCTCTCAATAGAATAACACCAACGGTTTTGCACGGGACCCCCTATTCGTGCCTGATACGGGAGGTGCAAAATCATATGCTGCATAGGATTGAAGAAGCCTGGTGGAAAGATTTTCTTCAACTTACAGAGCAACACAGGAGCCATTTTTTCCATATATGCAATCACAGACAGAGATACTTAGCACAGAGTTGACGAAAGAAATTGCTCAACTCTGCCAGCACTAGCCATATATGATCAGGTACATAACCTTGAACCATCACCGGAAGAAGTCGCTCAAGCCATATATGGTAGTCATGACTCTTGAGCCCGTTGATTCGCATAGTCTCTAAGTTCACCCCCCCCCCCCTCGTCAGATTAGCAGCATACCCATCAGGAAACTTTAAGATTTTGAACCATTCCAATACTTCTTTCCTAGGGCTCTATCAAGGACGAAATTAGCCTTTGGCTTTTTCCATCGCCTGCCTTCAGCGGGAGTTGGAATGTCTAGCTTCGGCCTATCACATAACTTCGTTTGATCAACTCTAGCCTTGACATTGTCCTTCGTCTTATCAGGAATTTCCATTATTGTACCCCAAAGTGCCTCGCCGATATTCTTTTCAGTGTGCATTGCATCAATGTTATGTGGAAGAAGAATATCCTGCATGTATGGGAGCCTCCACAAGCCGCATTTCTGAGTCCACATGTGTCCGTCCCATATCCTTCAAACCATCTCCATTTTCTTTAAGGATGAGAGCGTCTAACTGAGCACGCACCTCGGCACCAGTCATCATTTGCGGTGGAGGGTCTTCAACTACAACACCTTTCGTAAAGTTCTTAATGTCTCGTCTGAATGAATGTTCTAGAGGGAGGAATTGACGATGTTGGTCGAAAGAAGAATATTTACCACCAGCTTTCAACCAAAAGAACCAAACAGCTGCCTTGCATACTGGGCATGGATACTTCCCGTGAACACACAAGCCACAGAACAACCCATACGCCGGCATGTCATGCAGGGAGTACTGGTACCAAACGTGCATTTTGAAGTTTGTTTTGGTAGCACGATCGTATGTCAATACCCCATCCTGCCAGGCAGACTCCAATTCATCAATCAGAGGTTCCATGTACACGCACATGTTATCCCCCGGATGTTCAGGAATTATCAATGATAAGAATATGTTCTGTCATTGAAACAGGACGCCGGGAGGGAGATTGAGAGGGATAACAAACATGGGCCAACATGTGTATGGCGCACTGGACATTCCATAAGGATTGAACCCGTCTGTAGCCAGAGCCACACGAACATTACGAGCCTCTGAGGCTTTTGCATGATGAATCGTATCAAAGTGCATCCACGATTCAGCATCCGATGGATGTACCAGCTTATCAGGATTGTATCGACGCCCATTTTTGTGCCATGTCATTTGTTTGGCGGATTCTTCGGTCATGTAAAGCCGTTGGATCCTCGGTATGCAGGGGAGATACTGTAAGATTTTAACGGCGATTGTGGATTGCCTCGTCTGACCATCACCTGAGTCTATCTCCACGAATCTACAGGCTTCACACTTTGGACAGCCAACCTACAAAACGAGGCGTACCAACCAGTCAAGCGAGTGGTCGCGCACGTGTCCGCTAGGCTCAATCTGTACAACATACTAACCTATCAAACGAATCATATAAACATGATGAAGGTAACATCAACCAATTTTTTTAATCTTTCTTTAAAATTAATATGCTTTTCTTCGAATCTATATATATGACAATCACACGAGTTTGCTCGTAACTTTCCTAAAAGGATTGTATGATTTTTTTAATAAGGTTTATATGCATCTAAACTAATGTTTAGCCCGGGGTCAGCTGGTTGATGAACAGTCCGTACCAAAATAGAGAGGGACATATCATGGGTGCACTGCGCGCTCGTGGGCCCCACGCAACACGGGCATACCAACCTACAAAACGAGGCATACCACCCTACAAAACGGTGCATACCAACCTACAAACGAGGCATACCACCCTACAAAACAAGGCCCACGCCACACGGTGCATACCAACCTACAAAACGAGGCATAGCAACTAGTCAAAAACAACTTTCCCAACTTGCTATCTCTCACGAGCATGCGGAGCATGCGGGAAACAGTGATCTCCGGCCATCTCACGATTATGTACCCACTGTAGAAATATATATTCTCGAATGCGTAATAAGAGCTTATACTCGTCAGAAGCCAACATTCATACAATCCAGTCAGGGCAGT
>CM027120.1:62183606-62240583 GCA_015476505.1 Urochloa ruziziensis
CTCCGCTTGCGCCGACGCCTGTGGGGAGGCCGCCGGGCCTCCGGCTTTGCGATGACAGCGTCAATGAACGCCGCCTTCTCGATAATCTGGATGCTACTGGCATTGGAGGAGCTCGGCATCCCTTTCATGGGTTTGGACGGAGGAAGACTGCTTTGGGACACCGAGTTGGAGTCTTGGTGGGAGGATTGGGAGGCCATGGCTTGAGATCATGAAGGTGGGGAGTTTCTGGAGAGGGAGGCTCAAGATATCTGAGGGAGAAGAAAAGTGGGAGCCTTTCGATTTAAAACGATGCTCCTCACCCAAACCCTACGGATTTTTGGAAGGGATAACGGGAGGATTGACTCAGGGGAGGAGCGTCCCGGGACGACCCCAGGCTGGGCCGATCGGCCTGCGGGAGGCCGGCCGGCCTGGCCCTGCTCCTGGGAGCTCCCGAGCTTTTTCGTGCTCGGCCCTCTCCTCCTTCTAGAAGTTTCACAGGATTTGGCTAGTGAAGTTTTAGAGAAAAGGAAAAGAAAATAGAAAAGGGAAATCTATCCTAGAGAGGGTTCATTTTTAGGTCCCGCCCGGACCTGGACTAGGTAACTCGGATAGCTCGTAGACGTCCATCTCTGTGAGCTCCGACATTTCGGATTTGAGAAATATTTTCAATCTTTGGCCATTGGCCTTGAAAGTATTTCTGTCATTATCCTGGAGGATTATCGCGCAATGATCAGCGGCGTCTAAGACATTAAAGGGACCTTCCCACTTACTTCTAAGCTTACCATGACCAAACAAACGATTGCGGGAGTTGAAAAGTAATACCTTATCTCCCGCTTTGAAGTGCTTGATCTTGATGCGCTTGTCATGCCATCTCTTTGTTCTTTCCTTGTAGAGCTTGGCGTTGTGGTAGGCCTTCTCCCTCCATTCATCCAGTTCAGCCAATTGCATTCTTCTATTTAGTCCGGCTCCCTGGAGATCCATGTTCCACCTCTTGATAGCCCAATGGGATTTAAATTTGAGCTCAACCGGTAAATGGCATGTCTTGCCATATACTAGTTGGTATGGTGTCATCCCTATCGGTGTCTTGAACGCTGTTCTGTAAGCCCATAGTGCTTCTGGTAGCTTTCGTTTCCACCCTGTTCCCATTGCATTGACCGTCTTCTGCAGAATGTTGTTGATCTGTTTCTTAGACGTTTCTGCTTGACCGCTGGTCTGAGGGTGATAAGGGGTAGCCACCCGATGGTTTACTCCTAAATCACTTAAGCACTTTGTGAACGTCTTGTCGATGAAGTGTGATCCTCCATCGCTAATCACGACTCGGGGTACTCCGAAATGG
Source organism: Urochloa ruziziensis (assembly GCA_015476505.1). NCBI lineage: Eukaryota > Viridiplantae > Streptophyta > Magnoliopsida > Poales > Poaceae > Urochloa > Urochloa ruziziensis. Next base: position 62,184,922 of record CM027120.1, read on the forward strand.
GGGAAGATGACCTCTTCGAACATCTTCCTTGAATTTTTCGAGTCGGCAACTGTGCAAGGAAGTGCTTCCACCCATTTAGAGACATAGTCGACTGCCACCAAGATGTATTCACACTGCTCGGATGCGGGGAAGGGACCCATGAAGTCTATCCCCCACACGTCAAAGATCTCCAATTGGAGGTTGCTCTGTAGTGGCATAGCATCACGGGCATTGATATTCCCGTGTTTCTGGCATACTGCGCATCGCCGTACGAATTCCTTAGCATCTCCATACATAGTCGGCCAGAAGAATCCACTCTGCCAGACCTTAGCATGGGTATGAAAAATTCCGTAATGTCCTCCGTACGGTGACGAGTGACAACGATCAAGAATCTTGCGTGTCTCTTCGTGGGGGATGCATCTTCAGAGTAGACCATCAGCACAAACTTTGAACAGATAGGGGTCATCCCATAGGCGAAATCTGCTAAGGTAGATCAATTTCTTCTTTTCTTCTCCTGGAGGCACATATCCAGTCACCATGAAGTTTACTAAATTTGCATACCATGGACTGGATGTGGTGACCTTGAGGAGAGTATCATATCTGAGATAGTCATTGATCGGAAGATCCGACCCTTGGACTTGCATTCTTGAGAGATGACCCGCCACACAATTATCTGTCCCCTTCTTGTCTGGTATTTCTAGATCAAATTCTTCAAGGAGCAGAATCCAACGGATGAGTCATGGCTTAGTGTCTTTCTTGGTCAAGAGGTACTTTAATGCAGCATGGTCTGTGTATACTATCACGTTAGCACCAACCAAGTAAGACCTGAACTTATCCATGGCAAACACCACTGCCAGGAGTTCCTTCTCCGTTGTTGCGTAGTTTAACTGAGCTCTGGTCAATGTCTTTCTTGCATAAGATATGGCATAATGCTGTTTATCCTTGCATTGATCGAGCACTGCCCTGACTGTATAGTTGCTAGCGTCGCACATGATCTCGAATGGAAGACTCCAATCGGGAGGTTGTATGATGGGAGCTGAGACAAGTGCTTTCTTGAGGGTATAGAAGGCTAGAAGGCAATCATCATCGAAGTTGAACGGGGCTTCTTTATCCAATAGGCTGGTAAGAGGTCTGGCTACCCGAGAGAAATCCTTTATGAATCTTTGGTAAAAGCCAGCGTGACCTAGAAAACTTCGCACACCCTTGACATTCGTCGGGGGTGGCAATTTCCCGATTACTTCAATCTTAGCTCCGTCCACTTGTATCCCTCTTTCCGACACTTTGTGTCCTAGCACAATTCCTTCTCTGACCATGAAGTGGCACTTCTCCCAATTCAGGACAAGGTGATGCTCTTCGCACCTCTCGAGGACTCTTTCCAAGTTCCTGAGACAGTCGTCGTAGGCTCTGCCATAGACGGTAAAATCGTCCATGAAGACTTCCATGATCTTCTCGATCAAGTCAGAGAATATCGCCATCATACATCGCTGGAATGAAGCTGATAGGCGAATGTTCCATAGGGGCAGGTGAAGGTAGTCTTGCTCTGGTCATCGGGATGAATAGGAATTTGATGATAACGAGAGTATCCGTCTAGGAAGCAGAAAAATGAGTGGTTTGCCAACCGCTCAAGCATCTCGTCAATGAAGGGGAGAGGAAAGTGATCTTTACGGGTCGCCTTGTTAAGCTTCCTGTAACCGATACACGTCCTCCATCCAGTAACGGTCCTCTGAGGAATGAGCTCATTCTTCTCGTTCTGGATAACTGTCATTCCGCCCTTCTTTGGCACAACTTGAACTGGGCTGATCCACTCACTGTCTTGCACGGGATAGATTATACCCGCGTGCAGAAGCTTCAACACTTCTTTCTTAACTACCTCCCTCATCGCATCATTCAGCCGTCTTTGATGCTCTCTAGACGGCGTATGGTCCGTGAAGGACCGAAACGGCGACCAGAGAGGGGGGGAGTGAATGGGAGCCGATAAAAATTTCTTTCCCAAATGCGGCTTAACCCAAATCAACTCCAAGTCAAACCAACAATCTAGCCAAGATCACGTAGCTAGTGAGAAGCTACTGACCCTAGGAACTAGATCAACATAGCAAAAAAGAATCGAACAAATTGAGCACAAGACGTGGCCTCAACAGGAAGAACTCTACGAAAACTGTATGGGTCGATTGATCCGACCGGGCAAGAAAGATCGGTCGGACTTATAGCCTATGCTCCGACCGCTATCGTGAGAAAACAATAGTTTGAAACAGCGAGAAATACACAGGTCGATTGATCTGACCGAGCATGGAAAGCATCGGTCTGATTAATCACCGATCCTCTGACCGTTGCTGGGAGAAAAACTTTGCTGAGTGAAAAAACCACCGGTCGATTGATCTGACCTGCACAAGTGTGTCCGGTCAGATCGATAGGTCCATTGACCTAGCCTTTAGCGGTCGATTGATCTGACCTGTACAAGTGCGTCCGGTCAGATCGATAGGTCCATTGACCTAGCCTTTAGCGGTCGATTGATCTGACCTGTACAAGTGCGTCTGGTCAGATCGATAGGTCCATTGACCTAGCCTTTCCCTGAGTGCGATCAGATGATCTGACCGATCGATCAGAGCATTCAATTGAAATATCGACCTCCTACCAGAAACTTTGCAAGGTTGCGAAGTGAACGCGGTCGATTGATCCGACCAAGCCTAGGAAGACCGATCGGATCAATAGATCGATTCTGCGAAAAGGTCAACTCAAGAATGGATCTCCCAAACGACTTGGAATCTTGAGACAAGATTTTGGGTAGATGATATACACCTCAAGGAAAGGCTATGCCCCAAAGATCTCAGTCTCAAACCTCCAAGAACTCCGGGAATCTCAGATCTAGCGAAGAACACCAAGAACTCGAGTTCATCCCGAAATCCTTAAATCCAAGGCGATTCCCGGCGTTTGCGGGCAAGATATCACCAGCAAAAGAGGCACAAGGCACACATATGTGAATCCCCCAAAGAAATCTGAGAGAAAACGCCCTAGGAAGTGAAGAACGAAGATCCCCCAAAAATAGCCCTGAAAATACCTCCGAAAATAAGAAAAAGAAAAGGAGCTCATGGATTCAAATCATGGCACAAAGATGAGCAGCACAAACTCAATGAACCAACCATGATTTCACCTATACAGACTAGGAATGATTCAAAGTAGTTCTAGGTGGAAGAAAATGAAGGGAAAACTACAAGTCCAAAGGGAAATAGAGAGATAACTAAAGAGATGGCAGCTACCAACCCCTAGGGGGCCTATTAGTAGTCCAAGTGATGGTGCTCTAAAGACTAAACTACCCCTAAGTGATAAATACCCCTCAGGGGCAAATTTGGCATTTGTCTTCAGATTTTTTCTGGCTGGGACACCTTTCACCGCAAGCTAGCTTCCCTCCGACGCAAGCCTTGCGGTCACGCCGCGTGTCCTCCGGATCGAAGCTCCTTGACGCCGAACTTGGGCCGTCCCAGGTGAATCTCAGCCCAGCTACCCATCTTCACCACATCGAGTCCTCGGCCTTGGTTCTGAGGCCCAAACCAAGGGAAACCGTCCACCGATGATTTTGTGGCCAAATCACCAAACCCCGCGTGCAAGCTTCGGTTGTAGGCCGCTACCTTGCACTGGCTTCCCGTCCGCGTACGAGCTTCAGTTGTGAGCCGCTACCTCGCACCAGAACCACGTCCCCTTGCTCGTTCTTGCCAGCATGTGAATCACACTTGATCCATCTGGCCACCGGGTCCCTCGAACCAAGCCTACTTGTCTCTCCGCTCCTCGAAGGCCGCCATGGCTAAGACCTTTTGCGCTTGTTCTTCACCTGCACCAATGCAATCAAGTCGCATTTTACACCTGCAATACTCGAGCCAAGGGAAACATCAGTCCACACCACGTTGTCAATCACTCATCACACCAGGGAGCGACCATCCACCGGTCCTTGGACACACCAGGTCCTCAGTCCGGCTCCATAGGTATGCGATGGGTGCATAAACTGGGGTTGATCCCCTTCAAGTCCTATAGAGAATATACCCGAAGATAGACTGGTGTTTCTCTAGGACTGTAGTAAGTTGTCGAGTCTCATTCTCTGCCAGTTTATCACTGATGACGACTGGCGAGCGTCGATCATTGTGGAGAAAAGCATATCTTAGTCCTGGGGGCAGCGGCTTCAACTCAGCAGGGGGGTGTTGCGGTCTTTCTTCCTCATTGAGCTTGACATAGCCGTCTGTTTCTGCCTCTTGGATGAAATGGTTAGCATCTTCAGTCTGGGATGACTGAGCTTGCACTTCTTGAGCCGAGCTAACTGCTTCTTCCACGGGGTCTATTTCTGGTCGGGCCTCTGCAATAGTATTAACTGAGCGCACGAGGCTGACTGGGATAATCTCTTTACCAACCCTGAACTGTAACATCGCTCGATCGTGATTCGGGTTGGCAAGGTGCTCTATTGGCTGTCCAATCAGGAAGAAGTGGTCACCTCTAGGGACATCGAAAATGTGGAAGTCTAGGAAAAGCCTGTTATGACCCATTTGCACGGGCACAACACGGATAATTCCCTTGCATTCCATCATTTGGCCGTCGATCCACTTGAGGTACTTATGAGAAAATGATCGGGGTTCGTCTGGTTGCACTCGTGATGCGAGTGCACTTGATATGATGTTACTCCCGACCTTTGGATCATAGGCAACTTCCTGAGTGTCAGTTCCCTCAATAGTGCAATGGAGTACTCTGAAGTTGTGGGTGGTTCGGATGATATCTTCACAACTTTCAATTTCCTCCGTCCATTCCTTACTCATGATCGCAGATAGACCCTCAATCTGTGGTACGACTTCCAGAATGAACGCCTTAGACTTTGAACTTGCGCACACTTGTTCCATAGGCATACGTGATGTATTGCCGATCTCCAAGTACTCTTCTTCTGTAAAGAGCTCGGGTATGAAGTGCGGCAGATCGTCAAGAATAATTTCTTGGTCTGAGGACTTGTGTTCGAGCACTTCCTCTATGATCGGAGGAGGTGGATCTAGTGTAAGGGCGAGGATTGGCTGCTTGTCTGTGGGGGTTGTTGGTGGTGTTGGAGGGTCGTTGAAGACTCCCGTGTACTCGATGGAGTTGAGAACCTTTTCCAAGATTGCTCGGACCTCGTCCATTGTCTTGTATAAAACTGACCTAGTGGAAGTGACGTTCAAGAACTGTGTACTTTCTGGCTTCAATCCACCAACAAAATGCTGCATAAGCATTTCCTCTAGAATGTTATGCGGTGGCCCTGAGTTGGCCAATTTAATGAACCGTTCCCACGTGGCTCCAAGTGACTCATCGCCTTGCTGATATGTCATCAACTCAACTTTGAGCTTCAAGATCTTGGAGACAGGGTAAAAGAACAGACAAAACTCATCCTTCAACTTGATCCAATTTCCGCTAAATCTCCTTGCGCTTCGGTCGTACCAAGCTTTTGCATTTCCCATCAGAGAAAGTGGGAAAAGTTTCCATCGTATGGTGTCTTGGTTGACGCCGAGTATGATGAGAAGAGAGCAATTCTCTTCGAAAGCCTGCAAGTGAGCATAGAGACTTTTGTCCTTCGTTCCACCGAAAGACTGTGCACGAACCATGGCAACGAGACTGGGACGAATCTCGAAGCCATAAGGTGGTATGGAATGGCAGGATGATGGCTGTTCCAAATACTCGCTAGATGGAACTGTCGGGTAACTAGGAGAAAACTCCATGTGGTAGATGGTTATGGGGTAAAGTGTACGGCTAAAAAGATCCTGCACTAGTGTTGCTACCGTTCCTCGGCAACGGTGCCAGAAAAGCTTGTTGGCACTCCTTAGCCTAACTAAATCCGCAAGCGCACGGAGTCCGATGTAGCCTTTCACCAGGGGAGTAGAAACCTGGATGTCAAATCCAAGGAACGGTAGACGCGACTAGCCTAGAACTTTCCTAACCGGACCCACCAAGGATCACAAGGTAAACGGGTAGAGAGCTTGACTTTAGTTAGCTACTCGTTACCCCAGATAATCTATCTATATCTAACCTGATCTGCTTTGACGGCTAGAACGGGAAGAACTCAGAACAGGGTGAGAGAGGGGTTCTTCCGGGCTCAGCACTACTGTTATGAGTACACCCGAACGTGGTGGAGTCCAAAGGACGGACAGGGCTGTCACCACCTGCTGCCTACCACTGCAGTTCTGTGGGGTGCAACACAACCTGAGGTGGCTAGCCAGCACAGGCACCACGCCTAAGCTTTCAGCCACTGACCTCCACCCAACGCGAAGGGTATAGAGGAAACCCCAAACAAGAGTCGCCGTCACTCGCGCAGACTCAGGTACCCGCAGATCAAATGATAGATAAGATAAATTACTGGAAGTAAGTTGTAAGTAGCGAGGTACTAAAGGCAAGAGACCGAGGACTTACTGAAGATAACTCCTGAAGTATATTCCTCGAGGGTGGAAATGTTGAGACAAGACCGAGAAGAAATCCCGGACTCTCTACAAAGCTCGGCTGTCACCCGAACACTCACTCACTCTCTCCCTACTCTAACTCTAAACATGAGAGCACTTTCAATAAGCTTCTCTTCTCTCCAATGTGGTGTGTCTTCCAAGGTGAGTGGGGTGTCCTTTTATAGGCTTCCAAGGACGGTTCCCGGCGTCATCATCAAGCTAAGGCTCTACTTAGCATCCACGCGAAGGAGGAGGCGTGAAGGCCACGCAGGGAGGCCGGTCGGCCTGGCCCTGGTGCCAAGTGGCACTGTCTTTTGCAGCAACGGCCTGGATGATGTCCTGAAGTCGGTAGTAGTTGCTTTCGGTTAAAACTGCCCAAGAATTCTAGGTGGTGGCCCTTCAATCCAAGTTTATCCCACCCTAGGCCTTCCGGGTCCTTTGATCAAACCGACCTCAAATGCACAGCTCATGATCATCCTTGATATCTTAGAGATCATGTGGATCAAGATCGTGGCCAGGAGAGAGGATAGGGGGCCAGTCGGCCTGGCCTAGGCCGGCCGGCTTGGCCCTGTGCCCAAATGTCTCCCTCTTTTCCTCATTTTGCTCCTTCACTAACAAAATACAAAGCTTGTGGAAGTCATTAGAAATAATCAAATTCACTTTGTTATGAGCAAGATGAGCCTGAAATAGTGTGGAATGTTGGTGGTAAAATCGTGTGATAATGACCACCAACAATTACCGATCTCCAAATACTCCTCTTCTGTGAAGAGCTCAGGTACATAATGCGGCAGATCGTCAAAAATATCCTCCAGGTCTGAGGACTCTTGTTCGTGCACTTCCTCTATGATTGGAGGAGGTGGATCCATTGTAAGAGTGAGGACTCACTGTTTGTCTGTGGGTAGGACTGCTGGAGTTGGAGGGTCGTCAAATACTCCCGTGTGCTCAGTACAGGCAAGAACCTTTTCCAAGATAGCCCGTACTTCAGCCACGGTTTTGTAATAGACTGATCTTGCGGAAATGGCATTTAGGAAATGGGAACTTTTCGGCTTCAATCCACCAACAAAGTGCTATATAAGCATTTCCTCTGGAATGCCATGCGGTGGCCCTGAGTTGACCAATTTAATGAACCTCTCCCACGTTGCTCCAAGTGATTCATCACCTTGTTGATATGTCATCAACTCGATTCTGAGCTTCATAATCTTGGAGACAGGGTAAAAGAACAGACAAAACTCATCCTTCAATTTGATCCAATCTCCCATTACTCCTCTTGCGTTTCGGTCGTACCAAGATTTTGCATCCCCACCATAGAGAATGGGAAAAGTTTCCATTGTAGCGTGTCTTGGTTTACTCCGGGTATAATGAGGAAGAGAGCAATTCTCCTCGAATAGCCTGCAAGTGAGCATAGGGATTTTCGTCCTTCTATCCACTTGAAGGACTGTGCACTGAACCATGGCAACGAGACTGGACGGATCTCGAAGGCCATGAGATAAAATGGGGTGGCAAGATGGTGGCGGTTCCAAATACTCGCTAGATGGACCTCGCCGGGTAACTAGGAGAAAACTCCATGTGAAAGGTGGTTATGGTGGTGAAGTGTACAGTTAAAAGATCCTACACTAGTGTTGCTACCGTTCCCTGGCTAACGACGCCAGAAAAGCTTGTTGGCCTCCTTAGCCTAACGAATCCGCAAGCGCACGGAGACCGCTTGTAGCCTTTCACCAGGGGAGTAAAACCTGGATGTCAAATCCAAGGAACGGTAGACGCGACTAGCCTAGAATTTCTAACCGGACCTACTGAGGAGCGAAAGGATAAAGAGGGCAGAGAGCTTGACTTTAGTTAGCTACTCACGACCCCAGACAACCTAACTTTATCTAACCTGATCTGCTTTGACGGCTAGAGTGGGAGAAACTCAGAATGGGATGAGAAAGGGGATCCTCCAGGCTCAGCACTACTGTTATGAAAACACCCGAACGTGGTGGACTACAAAGGACGGACAAGGCTGTCACCACTTGCCGCCTACCACTACAGTACCGTGGGGTGGAACACAACCCAAGGTAGCTAGCCAGCACAGGCACCACGCCTAAGCTATCAGCTACTGACCTCCACCCAATGCGAAGGGCTTATGAGGAAATCCCAAATGGGTGTCGCTGTCACCCACGCAGACAAGGGATCCCACAGATCAAAGTTAGAAAAGATAAATTGCTGAAAGTAATAAGTGAAACTAGCGAGGTACTAAGGCAAGAGACCGTGGAACTCACTGAAGATATCTCCGGAACTTTATTCCTCAGGGGCGGAACAATGTTGAGGGAAGGCCGAGATAAATTCCCGAACTTCCTCTACAAGCATGGCTGTCACCCAAGCACTCACCCACTACTCTCCCTACTCTACTCTAAGAATGAGAGCACTTCTCACTAAGATTCTCTTATCTTCAAAGATGGTGTGTCTCCTCAAGGTGAGATGGGGTGCCTTTTATAGTCTTCAAGGGCGGGTTCCGACGTCATCATCAAGCTAAGCTCCTGCTTAACCATCACGGGAAGGGGGGCACGTCGCGGCCTCAGAGGGAGGCCGGTCAGCCTGGGCCTGGTGCCACTTGGCGCCGCCTTCTGCAGGGACGGCTCAGATGGTCTCCTAAGGTCGGTAACTGTTGCATTCAGTTGAAGCCGCCCGAGAATCCTAGGTAGGTGGGCCCTCCAATCCATGGCTTAGGCCTTTCGGGTCCTCGGATCAACCCGTCTTTGATCTCCCATCTCAGGGTGATTCTTGATGTGTTAGCTGTCCCCTGGATCAGTGACATGGCCAGAGGAGGAGATAGAGGGCCGGTCAGCCTTAGGTAGGCCAGCCGGCCTGGCCCTGAGCCCATTTTAGCTCTTCTTTCATCTATATGTTCCTTCGCTCACAAATCATCCAAAACTTGTGGAACTTATTAGTTATAAGCAAATTTACTTTGAAAGAAGCATTGAGAGCCTGAATTACTATTTAATGTTGGTGGCGAAACCTTTCGATAATGGCCACCAACAACCAGCCAAGCACGCAGTCAACTTACCCGCCCCGTTAAACTTGATACATAAAGAGCAATATCACAAAGTATATTGCCTCAAAATTTTTTTACCTCCATAAATTTTGACAAAAGGAGATATCAAAATTTTATAAATCAAATCTAATGACAATTGTGCTGATTTATTTATAAAATCTTTATTAGTTTTCACATTATTAAAATGTGGTCATGGTATTGGTATGCACCAATTTTGAGACTTGCAAGGGGAGGGTATTATCTTTTTAATTTAATCCTACTTATACATCATATTATATTTTTAGCGAAACAATATCAATAAAGAATATATCTCTAATTTCCCCAATTGGTATTTCTTGGAGGAAATATCATAATTTATCAATTTTCCTCCTATTTTTACCGTAGGGTTTTATGATGCGTTATCAACATAATTGAAGGATCATCAAGTAAAAGATTCAAGAAGCAAATTGATCAAGGATGAAATGTTAGAAATTGATAATTAGTGATCAATTAGCGTGTTAATTAGTGATCAATTAGCATGACAATTAGAGATAACCATTAACGACCTTTCGGAAAGGAGGCCGTCATCCCGAATGGATGTGTGAACACCCCTTGGGAATACTACTCATTCGGGAATCAATACAATCACTTTCATTTACATTCAATAATGCTGATCTAGTACGGACTAGCTAGGACCATTGCATCTCATTTTACAGCTGTCCATTAGTTTGGATCTTGTAGTCATGTTATTCGAACAGCAAACATCGCTGCTATCCATTAATATGGATGTTTGGGAGCGTGTTAGCCATTTTTCACTTGAGGACCAGGAAAAGTAAAAATAGTACTACTTCTTTTTTCACGAAAATAGCGGAGATGCACATGTACCAGACACGTATTATCAGAAAACTATTAAACATATCTTTATATTAAAAAAACAAAGTAAACACAGATTCTTTATTCGAGCATCGTAAATAGCAAAACCACATAATTTGCCTGAAAACATTACTGTGTTATTAAACACGTCGTCAACGGTCGGATCTTCTCCCTCTCACGTCTCTCACAACAGGCATACAAGAACAAGTATAAAGTAGACAAGAGACTATATAGGCAGAGCGTTTCTTTATTTCTCAAATCGATGTATTACAATGGGTGTGCTCCTCCGATTATATAGTCCGAACTAAGCCTAGAGTTTTGGTAAGAGCCCACAAGCAACCGGACAAGGACTAGGACTTCTAGTCCTCCTTTTCTTCTTGGAAAGTCCGGTTATTTTACAACACTCCCCATTGGGCGATTACCGCGAGTGCATATGCCTCATCAAAAACTCCATCCGAAAACCCAGTGGGAAAAACGGTTCTCGGAGAAAAGAGTACATATCAACCGCAATTGTATTGCACATGTTGCCTCATCAAAAACCTTATGTGAGAAACCTTCAAGTAAAAACTCACAAAGGGAAAAAGAGTACAACAATAAACCTTCTGGTTATACACAATTCTATATTTACTATTCTTTGTAAATAGTGATGAATCTTCAATATTTATGCATGAACTTCATGATTCTTACACTAATAATCTTCATGATTTTAAATAATCAAGTGGTATACCTTCATGGTAAATTAAAAAAAATTAATCATCAAGTTGATTCCTTATGAGTAACAACATGATGAAAAATATACTCCCCCTCACGTCGACATCCTTTAAACTTCAGTGTTCAATAATGTCTTAGTTACATTCTACATAAATGTGTATGAGTACAATAATTAGTCATTCAAAGACTTAACTATGATAAAGAGCAATGCTTCAAGCATTAATAACCAATTATTAATTGTGCAACACAAAATAAAATTTATCCTTTCAGAAGAATATGGGGCTAATAAGTTTCAATTTGCATATCTTCTAGATATTTGATTTCAAACTTCAAATTTTTTGAATTTGAAATAATAGCAATTCTATCTAAGTGGATTCTAGGTTATAACCAATGACCTATTCAGTAGATCTTTAGAGCTTGTCTTATTCCACTGTAGATATGTCAGTCTACAGTTGGCATTAAGGGGATAGTTCAACTTGCCAATCACCAATATACCTTATATGGTATGTGAGAATATTTGCTATCAATACTAGATAGTTGTATATGCACTTACAGGTGCTTAAATGGTATATTCATGACCACATAATTCCTCACTACATTCATCATTCAATTACTTGGGTCCATATGAATTTTCACTCATATCTTCAAGATTATTGGTGTTCATTCAGGAATTGACTGATAAGTCATTCATTGACTATATCCTTCTAGGATTTTCTGATTCTTCTAGAATAGTATTTCTCTTATGTAACAAATCCTCTCATGCAAGAGAGAAGTGATTTACATGATTCTTTTAACTTCAATCCTTCTATGAACTATTTTAAAATTGTTATACTCAATAAGACATTCTGTGACTTTATTTCCTTATAGGATTTAGTTCTTCTTAAGCTTAATATTCGTTCAGGAATATTATTCACCTTAGACATTTAATACTTGGTATGAGATTTAATTTTTATTCCTTCGAGGAATGATGTGTCCTTCAAGGATCACTTCTTATGGATTTTCATAATCCACTGATTAACTGCATAATATTTATTTCTTTTATTCTTTTATTTTGCCAGATAAGTAGCAGGATATTCATTCATACATAATGGGAGTTTTTCAGTCTTTTAAAAGACCTACAAACCATTGCATTTCACCACATCATTATTTCATAATGACTTATCTAACTTGAACTTCCAGATTCAAATGTTTTCTTTGTGGTTCAACCTCAATTTATTCTTTTATTGACTCGAAATGAGCGCTTCATGCGACTTTGCCATCGACTTTATTTGTGGATCCATATTCTCATTAGAGAAACATTTGCAATTATAGAGGTAATATTGTTGACATTCATTCATTTCTCCTATCCACACATTAGGGTTCAGGTAGATGGTTAAATCTAGCGGCTGAGATTAGATATAATCTAATGGACGGTTAGAAATATTTCTTTCTCCGATTAGTGTGGTATTTTCTAGATAGTCTGTGATTAGTATAGGTACAGATGAAGGGTCAAGCTCTTCCCGTTCACTGGGTAGTGCTAGCTCCTCTCAACCCTCCGGACCATCCACGGAGCCCACGGCCATGGACTACGAGGAGCAACAAGAAGAGCAAGCCGAGGAGCAAGACGCGGAAGTTTATGCCGTTGATGTACCTTACGTCGTGCTGCGGGATGATCGTGAGAGACAAGCCTACGTCATCCTCAAGGACCGAGACTTCGCCCACACTAGGGACTTCGACTCGGATCTTCTGGACAGCATAGGTATGGACTCTGAGTTCCTCTCGGTTTGGCAAGCTGTTGGATGGAGTAAGTTTGCACTCGTTTCTGAGTATGGCTCTAGGCCCCTCACCATCCAGTTTATTTGCACTCTTCGTGAGGTCACGGGTGGTATTATGTTTCGATTTTTTGGGATACAGTACCTCCTTTCTTGGAAGGATTGGAGCCACGACCTTAGTTTTAGCTCTCATTGCATTATCGATATGGATAGGGTTTGTCGCGATTTTTCTCGTCGTGGTTTTTGGGAAAAGAGCTCTGGTCTGACTGCCATTGACAAGCTAGCACCTCGATGCAATGACATTCAGAACCCAACTCTTCGCTTGATGCACAAGTGGCTCATTGTTACTCTCTTATCAAGAGAGGACGTCAGACCCGTGCGCAAGGATGAGTTGATGATTCTATATGCCATGGTCAGAAGAACCAAGATTGCCCCCGTTGAGGCTATGATTAGATAGTGGTTAGAGAATTTGAGGATGACGGGTCCTATTGAGTGTATGTGACGACCCGAAATCCCGTTTCCGAGATTCCAAGCCTTTGCACCTCGGTGATAGTCCCAGGAAGTGGCTATCACGTGCAATCCCTGTCTCAAGTGTTACAAGTCCATACAAAAAAGAAATAGAGAGAGAAGTAATCATAATTATTACATAAATGTTTGGTACAACAATTCTAGCACAAGTTGGTACATGTCCAACTGGACTAAATCAAACAAGTAAAACATCCTACGAATCGTCATATGCAGAAGCGGAAGGCTCGATGCCCTCAGGCCAACTCGAGTGAAGGGCGAGCACCGAGTCTTCAAACTCGTCGTTGAGGAAGTCGAAGTCCGGTTCTTCACCTATAACACCACCAACTACCCGATAAGCGGGTAGGACATGGTCAACTCCTAGCCAAGGCATGCCAAAGCAGCAAGGAAAATGGTAGAAATGAATCGAAATCGACATGCAAAGATTCTATTTGGGGCCGTGGGGTTTATGCAGCGCGGCAGCAGCATTACAAGGAAGCAAGCAGTATCCATCTCTCAACCAGTGCCGTCTTTAGGGGTCCGCACCCCCAAGTCAAGGAAGTAGTCACAAGCATGCTAGATCACCACCCGTGACCTAGCCCTACTCTCATATGCGATGTAGAGAACTGCCTCTCCTTTGTATCTCAACTGCCTCAGTCGGGCTCACCACTCAAAGGGGGGAGGGGAGAAGCAGCACAAGAAAAGCCAGGCTCAGAGGACTATCCATACTAGTGGACACGGATTATAGCTATAGGTTATAATTTTGTAGAGGTTGTATAGTACTACCTGGGTGAAGCCAAGAGGTGGCCAACCAACCTGACGAATCCTATGGTCGGAGCCCTAGTGTGTGGGTAAGCCTTCTTGCTTCTCTGAGTCTAAGAGCATCTTCAACTGCAGGGCACACCTCGCCAGTCGTCGATCATCGGAGCTGTGAAGCCACCCTATCACGGAGGGTTCTCAGGCACTTCCGGCAGGCAAGTAGAGCTGTAAACCTTCATACACTGATCCTCCAATCCGCCTGCAGGCTAAACTCAACCGCACACTAGTCCTTTTTTTTTGACCGAAGCCAGCAGGGGAAGCCCCTACCTATTTTTTGTATATTTTTATTTAGACTCATTTAATTCGTTCCCACGAGGAATCGAACCTGGGCCTATTGGGTGCTACTCAGGTGCTCTAACCACTAGGCTAGAGACCCTTTCACACAACACACTAGTCTCGGACCGCACCCGTGCCCACTTTGGGCGAATAGCATATGGATAAGTAGTCCAAAGACCATGGTTATACTGACTCGATCCTAAATTGCAAGGAGCGGGCATCTCCTAAAAATACCAGTAGTGCCTCAGCACTAGCACGTACCACACAGGTAGGCGTCCCCATCTCCTCAAACCATGTGCGTGCCACGGGCACTAGAATAGGGTGTTCTTAGATCCAACACCCCCGGCAAAGTATCCGGCCTGCTCCCGTGAAAACCCATCAAGGAGTATACACTATACTCACCCAAGACTCACGCCAAGAATATCCCAATCATCCCATATCCATCAGCTCATCACCCATAACACAAAGGTGGTCATGGTAGTAAAGTGAACTAGCCGGTGTGAAAGGCTAGTTCACGCGTAGGTCGACAAGGAATAGGATATAAAAAAAGGCTAGTTCACTTGTAGGTCGACAAGGAACACCTTGATTCTTGTTTAAGTACTCCGGGTCGAGGTAGAAGCTGTAGAAGTCCCCTGCGTCGAAGCTCGGACCTAACACAAACGAGATTCGACGCATAAGCTATTTACCGTGCAATACATCTAAGCAAAAATCAAGAACAGCAATTTAGAAGAACCAAACAACACAAAACTAGCTATAATCAACATGAGCCCAATTTTACGAATTTAATGCAACTAGTTTCATATTTTTTGGACTTAAATTGAATTAGTTATGAATTTTTTAAGTGTAAACTGAATTTTGAAATTATTATTAAAAACAGAAAAAGAAAAGGACACATGGTAGCTTCTGGTTGTGACACGTGGCGGCTCCTGTTGTGCCACAGGTCATGCATGATGTCAGCATGAGGTGGGTCCCAATCATGATGTCAGCATGGGCCCTGCTGATATCAGCGTTGACTTGGTTAATGACTGGTCAATGGTCAATGGTGATGACGTCAGCAGCGGGCCCAACTGATGTCAGCGTTGACTGGGTCAACATTAGTGGGCCCAGTCTATCAGTGGGCCCCACTGGTGGGTCCCACACGTCAGTAGTGGCCCCACTGCTGACGTGGCTAGCCACGTGGCCGGTCAGAATTGCATGGCCCAGCCCCGAAGGCGGTAAAAGCCTACGTGGCCGCTCGTGTGGCACTGAAGCGGCCGGCGACACGGTGTGCTGCGAGTGGCTGGGATCCGGTGTGCCGTCCGGATCCCGTGCGGCCATGTGCGGTGTGGTCCAATTCCTAGCCGATGGGCGGCGCGCGCGTGGGCACGGTGTCAAACCCCGGCCACGGCGAGGTAGCGGTGGGTGGCGACAACACGGCGGCTAGGGTTTCCCCATGTCAAGGCATGGTTTTTGGCCCAGGCGCGGCTCGCGGGGCTCTCGTCGGAGCGGGGCCGCTGTGGCGGCGGCGTGCTAGCGCGGAGCGGCGGTGCGGACAGCGACGCGTGGGGGACGAAATCACGCCCCGGCCGCGGTGAGGTGGCGGCGGCTGCGGGTGAACGGTGGCAATGGTCTGCCGCTCCAAGGCCTGGCCTTTGGCCTTGGAGTGGCCTGCGGCGGCGGTGCACAGAACGAAGCAGAGCGCGCGGCCGCGGCTCGGAGCAGAGCAAATAGAGCAAAACTGTGGGGCTGAGGAGAAGAGGGACGTCGGCTCGACAGTGAGGAAGCAGCACGGCTCCGGCGTCTCAGGCGGCGTCGGCGGCGGTGATTCCTCCTTGCAGATGGCCTCCAACTCTTCCCTTTCTTCCCACTCTTTCTTCTCCCCTTTCTTCTTCTCCTCTTCCCCTCTCATGCAACGGCTAGCAGAAAAGGGCAAGGCCTTGAGCGATTGCGGAGAGGAGGCTTGGGCGCTCTCCAACTTATAGGCAGCGGCGGTGGGCTCCAAGGTAGTTCGTGACCGCGGACGATAGGGATGCAAGCGGGCGAGCACGGGAACACGCGGTGGCATCGTGGCGGTGCACGGCTAGGGTTAGCAGCTGCGGCATCGGGCGCAGGGTGGCGTGGCACAGACACCGAGGGGCATAGGTGTGAAATCACCCCTGCGGCAACTGGTCCCCAGGGCGCCCTAGGATTTAGGGTTTCATCACGGCCAAGGCGAGGCGAGGTGGCGGCCAGTGCAGCGCGGTGACGTGGCGAGACCGAGGTGGCGAGGTGGGGTTGGACGGCGTCGGCGAGCGGGCGCGGCCACGCTGTAAAGCGACGAGCTGGAAAGGGATGACGCGAGCGAGGGGAAAGAGATGACAGGCAGGACCCACCTGTCAGTGAGCTTGTGAGGGAGAGGTGGAAGGCGCGGCGGTACTGGGCGGGACTGGTTTCGATGGGCCGGACCTGGGCCTCGTGCGCACGGGGGTGTGGGCTAGGCTGCGTTGTAGGTGGGCTAGGCCGGTGGGTTAGTTTAGGTCCGGTTCAGGTTTGGGCTTGTTTTTATTCTTTTTTTTCTCTTTTCGTGAGTTTTGGTCGTGTAACCACAGAGATACGAATTTTCTCCTCTGACAGCCTTGCTGATCAGAAGTTCTGTAATGATCTTTTGCTATTTCGCACATGATTATCTTGTCTTACCTTGTGAACAAGTTTTAAGGATCATGTGGCTGATGAGTAAATGCTATTGCAGATGGTTGACTCGACCCGCTGCACCAACTTCACCGCCGGGCAAAGCAGTGGTGCCCAGACCAACCCGCAGCCACCACAGCCGCCCCTGCAAAACCCAATGGAGGCGTTCTTCGCGGGCCAAACAGAGCTATTGCGGGAGATGCTCGATGGACAGTGCCAACTGCTGCAGTAACACATATGGGGGACATCATGATGCACAACCCCAAGTTGCCCGCTATGATCACTTCCTGAACACGCAGCCACCAACCTTCCATGATGCGACTGATCCACTTAATGCTGATGCTTGGATTCGTGCTGTGGAATCCAAGTTCTCTGTGCTCACATTACCATGCTCTTAGGAGAACAAGGCTAAGTTTGCAGCCCGACAACTTAGAGGACCCGCACTCATCTGGTGGGAACATCATCTGGCTACACTCCCTGAAAACACCGTTGTGACTTGGAGTGACTTCAAGTCTACTTTCAGAGCTCAACACTTCCCTGACGGATTGATTGAGAGGATGCTGAATGAGTTCCTAGCCTTAGCTCAAGGCACTAGGACCATATCACAGTATGCTCAAGTCATCAACAACTTGTGCCAGTATGCTGGCACCCACGCTGACACTGATCAGAAGAAGATGGATCATTTCCACAGAGGTCTGAGTGCTAAGCTTAAAGAACACCTGAACCCTATCAAAACTGCCACTTACAATGAGCTAGTTAGCTTAGCCATCACCCAAGAGGATGCCATTACTATTTTAAAGGTAGAGAAGAAGAGGAAAGCCCCCGTGACCCAGGCTAGTTCACAGAGCCAGAGGTTCAAGATAGTCTAGAGCAATCCTACTCCAAACCTCCAGAGGCCCGGACAACAAGGATGTTGGGTTATTAGGCCACCCCAGCAGAACCAGAACCGCTATCCTACTCCACAGCTGCCCATTGCTCCACGCAACCACCAACAGGCCCTTGCACGCCCCGCCGATGGGAATGCTTGCTACAAGTGTGGGAAAACTGGACACTACATTAAGAACTGTCCTCAGAACCGGCAATAGAACCAGGGCAAGGGAAGGAAGCAGACGGTGCAAGTCCGTCAAGGAAGGATTAACTTCACCACCCTCACAAAACTCCCAGAAGGAGCACCAGTGATGATGGGTACTTTTCTTGTCCACAACCAACCCGCAGTTATACACTTTGATTCCGGTGCAACACATAGCTTTATTAGCACCAAGTTTACTGAGAAATGTGGTTTAAACCTTTCCCTTGCTACTATGCCTTATGTAATCACAAGCCCAGGGGGCAAGATATCAACCAACCTATTAGCACAACAAGTACCGATAGTACTGGGCAGTAAAGTTTTTAAGACCAGTTTGGTTAGCGTGGGATTGGAAGGAATGGACATTATCTTAGGGATGGATTGGATGACTAAGCACCATGTTATGCTTTATATCTCGGAAAGGGTAGTTGAGATACACTCACCACTGTTAGGACACACCGACCTTTACCTACCCCATCGAGTCTACACCTGTTCTCACGTTTTCTCTATGACTAAGATCAAAATCGATGATATCCCGGTAGTTCGTGAATACCCGGACGTTTTCCCGGTGGACTTACCTGGTATGCCACCAGACAGAGATATCGAGTTCGTCATCAAACTTCAGCCTGGCTCCGCTCCTATATCAAAATGGCCCTATAGAATGTCGCCTATCGAGTTAGCCGAGTTGAAGAAACAGTTACAAGAGTTGTTAGAAGAAGGCTTTATCCGCCCAAGCACATCACCTTGGGGATGTTCTGCTCTCTTTGCCAAGAAGAAAGATAAGAGTTTGAGGTTATGTGTGGATTACCGACCCCTCAATGCGATGACTATAAAGAACAAGTATCCCTTACCCCGCATTGACATTCTCTTGGATCAACAAGCCGGTGCAAAGGTCTTCCCAAAGATTGATCTTCGCTCTGGATATCACCAAATCAAGATCCGATCGTGTGACATACCCAAGACCGCCTTCTCTACTAGATATGGGCTATATGAGTACTTGGTCATGTCTTTTGGGCCTAGAAATGCACCTGCTTATTTCATGTATCTCATGAATTCGGTCTTCATGCCCGAGCTAGACAAGTTTGTCATGATCTTTATTGACGACATTCTCATATACTCCAAGAATGAGGAAAAACATGCCGAGCATCTTTGCATTGTTTTGCAGAGACTTAGAGACCACCAGCTCTACGCTAAGTTCTCTAAATGTGAATTTTGGCTTGATAGTGTCAAATTCTTGGGACACACAGTCTCAAAGGAAGGAATCTCTGTTGATCCGGGGAAATTTCATGAAGTTATGTATTGAAAACCCCCAGCTTCAGTTCATCAGACACTACAAGAAATATGACCTTTTGTGACAAATTCCAAATGACGTTAAGTGGATTCGTCGTTATGGTGTTAAGTTTTATGACGTTTATATGAGACCATATAGCTTAGTGACAAAACTGAGGTGTTCGTCGTTACGAGTAATTAAAAATCGTCACAAAGTAGTTCAATATCAAAATTGTAACGAACTTCATTTTGTCATTAATGCCAAAAAGCTAAACGTCACAAATTTCTCAAAGAAAAAGACATAGTTAGAGATGGGTCCCACTGCCACATGAACAAGTGGGTCCTACAATTAGCATGGGCTTTGCATGACATTTTTTTCAGCCTTTTTCCTTTTTTTTTACCCCGCCTAACACTTAGGCTTCAATTTTTCGTCCCGGGCTTCAAGAAGATATCTCGACTTGGGCTTTCACAGCCCACCCAGCGGCCTAGCACCACATCAGCCAGTGAAGTTTAATTTAATCCTAAAAAAACTAAAATAAGAACGGAGGAGGGAATCGAACCCACCACCTCCACCTTGCAAAGGAAGGATACTAGCACTGCACCACTCATTTATTTGTGATTATGGCAGGTAACAAACATTATAGTATTAACCTTTCCATGTGCCCAAAAAAACGTTAAATGCACGGCGCAAAAAAAGTGCCTAACAGCAGGTTCGAACTAGAGACCTGGGCAAAGGGGAGTGCCAGCCTTACCACTTGGCTACTTCTTAGTCTGTGTTCGGATTGGGTAACAAAATTTTTTACATATAAAAGTATGACATATTCTGTAAAAAAGTGGTAAAGGTGCATCTCAAGGTTTCGAACATGAGACCTCATAGAACGGGAGCGCAAGGCTTACCATTGAGATATTTGGCGCTTCATTTATTTCTTCGTATTAAATTCTTTTATACACATAGTATTACGTTGCAACAGACCTCCGCCCAGTCACCCGGCCGCCTCCTGCTAGCTCGCCCGGCCCCCTCCAGCCGCCTCGGCCACGTCACTGGCCAGCTCGCCTTCCTGCCTGCCCCGTCACCCTCTTCCGGAGCTGAGGAATTTTAATCCCGCGAGCAAAAAAAAAGGAGCAGACGGGGATCGAACGCGCGACCACCAGTATCAGAAGATACAAATACAACACTACCACTGGGCTATTTGACAAGTTGTGGTATTGTTTGCCATTTTGGTATATTTAACCATTTCTTTTGTTCCTCTTAGAAAATCAAAGGCAAAAAACGGTGTCGTAAGGGACTCGAACCTAAAACCTGGAGGTTGGGATGCGGCTGTGTTACCAATGAGGTACTTAGTGCGTTGTGATTTAATTCGGCAACCCTGTATTTTATTCCTATATGGAGTTAGTGGGATTGATGGAATTTCATGTCCACATGGCGGCATTGGAATTTCATGTCCACAAGGCGGCAAATATTATTGTAATTATTATGTGGTAATTTGGAGATAGAAATTTGAAATGTCCCAAGAAGGCAATTGAATTTTTTATCTATCTCCTAGATATGAAGTAGTATGGAACATATAACCCTAAAAATATTTTTTGTGTAATTTTTCATCTATCATTTTGTATGTCTTCTATAATTTTGCCAATTGTTATCATTATTTTATAATAAGTTTACATTAGAAGTTTGAATTATCGTTAACAAATATTTGAAATTTTCATCTATCTTCTGGATATGAGATAAAATAGAACTGAGATACTTAAAATATATTATTATGCATTTTTAAAAAAATATTTGAGATACATATAATTCAAATTGTAATACTTTACAATGGTGCAATAAAATAAAAAAAGAAAAAAACGTTTGGGAGAGATCATAAAAGGCCCATTCAGCCTAAATGGCCCAACGATTTTTAGCCGCTCATCTTTGATTCAGTGGTTGTGATCGCTTCAGTCCCAAACCCTAGCTTCATCAGTTCCTCCCTTCACCGTGCCCCCTCTCCCTCCACTTCCAGCCGCAGCCGCACCCGCTCCCTTCTCCGGTTCACAATCCCCGCATCGCCGCCTCCTCCTCCTCCGACCCCAATCCCCGCATCGCCGCCTCCACCTCCATCTCCGTCCGCGGCCCTCCTCGCCACGACCTCCCCCTTCCCGGTGAAGCTCTGACGCTATGGCCATGCGAGGCGGCCGGGGCCTGATCCAGCAGCGGCAGCCCTAGTTCCAGCCACCGCGGACCAGATCCAGCCGCACGGGCGCACGACGAGGCGGCTCGGTGCGGCTATGGATCTTGGAGACCGCAGCGGTGTTCTCTCCATGGCCGCCAAGGCACCTCCACCCCGACGAGCCATGGAGTAGCTTCATCATCTCCATGGCCACGGCAAGTCCCACGTCACCTTCTCCTTCCCCTGCCTCCCTCACCTTATTCCCCTTTCGCATGTCGTCGTCTCACCTGCCCACGCCGCTTCCTCCACTCCTGCAGATCTTGACCTCGGGAGCGGCCGGTCCGGCGGTGGACCTGGTACCAGGCGCCGCCGGCGCGGGGGCGCCAACATCAGCCACTCCTGCTGCTTGTCTGAACAAGGCCATGGACGCCAGGCACCGCTCCTTATGCTCGCTGCTGCTGTCCAACGGCGTGTTCACCTCCCTCGTGACCAGCCTCGTGACGCTTCCGCTCGTGCTGCCTCTGCCCGGGTGCTTCCTCTTTGCGCCTTCCCTCTTTGGTTGTAGATGCTTCAATGGTGAGGTCCAGAGAATTTTCTTTAGAGGCTACATGTGCTTTGAACTGTTTCAATTTTGAAGTTTCAGAAGCAACTCACATTGGAGACTATTGTGGCTTCCTGATTCATTGCTTCTGGCCAATCCAATATGTGCTATGGTTGAATCTATATTCGTGAGCTTGTTTGTAGATAATAAATTTGCGTGTGAGTTAATTTTGATATCTGAAGTAGGTGTTCTGTTTCCCGTAGCAGGTCTATGCACGAACTGTCTGGCAAAATGCCTATAGCTAACTTTTTTGAATTATGGGAAACTACAAAGATCATGTAATTAAATATTCAGAGTTTTGTTTGGTTGACAGATCACTTCAGTTAAGACTGCACTATTTACAGTCTCTTAGCTGCCATGTAGTGATTTCCATATCAGTAGCAGTAGTGAGTCGTCTTTGTTAGTATATATTCTGTCCAGATTTCTTCTACGTAACTGTGTGTTCTTGGTAGTTTTTTATCTGAATTCTTTGTCACATAAGCAATACAACTAACAGAGTAATCTTTGTCTGGTTTCAGCTTGTATGTTAGCCATAGATGTGTTTGCGTACAACAAGTGTGTCAGTTAAACCTATGAAAATGTAGTATCTCCACCCCATTCTCTGTTTTTATTATGATTGTCCCAAGTGATCATAAATAAGTACATGGATCTGTTTTTCTTGCTTTTACATAGAAAAATGAGTTGGGATAAAGATGTAACCTACTCTTTTCTCATGCAGGCAAATGATCGTGAAGGAAATATGTAGTTGGCTATGTTCAGTAGATGCTAAAATGTAACCAAGGCACACAAGAGTACTTAAAGAAAGAGGCCAGCCTTCCTGGCACAAGCTTCTTTTGTTGTTATCACTAGATAGTTTACTGTCAGAACCAAGTCTGAATGCAAATTGTTTAGTTTCAATCATTATAGTAGCAAAAATAGCGCTTGTGATGCTTGTTTCTTTGCAGTTCAAGTCACCAAGAGGATTGGAGTTTAAAATCATTCTGTCACTGTTGTTGTTTTTGGTTGTCGAAGGCACAATTATTCTGGTAACCTATAGTTGTGCTTGTACTTGCTGCTTAACTGCTATAGACTTGGCATTGGCTGATGATTTACAATCTCAGCTATCTAAGATCCTTTTACAAGGAAGCCATTTTTCCTGCTAAAATGCAAATCATTTTTATTGCTGTACGAATGTTCTAGTGCTATTCATACGCTTTTGCCTAATTGTTTCCTTTGCATGCATTGCTTCTGCAGATTAAGTTGATGGGTTTGAGATCTGATCTATGATGGCAACTCGATCTGCATGCCAGCCATTGGCAGGCTAGAGGGGAGGCTTGGAACGCACATGAGAACAGCACGAGGTGCTCATGATTGTTTGTGGTCTGTAGGTTAAAGTGAAAAGGGCTTGATAATGTTTACCTTAATGACTCTATATGAAATGTGTGGTCCCTGTTCAATTCGTAGACCTATGAATGTGAATCTGATAATGTATCTATATGGAAATATGCACTTGGTAACTGTGATTGGCAATTTTGAATTTGGGCTACATGTGTAGCAAATTGAGTTATGGGCTGCTGACTTCGGCTTGGGCCACAATACAAATGAAATAGTGAGCTCGATAAAATAGTTAAGCATAAAATGAAATGGGCGTCGGCCCAAACTAAAATGGGCTCAGCCCAAATCAATTCAGCCACCTCACTTGCCATGTCACTTGCCACGTTAGCTCCAAGTCACTGACACGTCATCGGCACAAAAGGTTTTGTGACGTTTTATAGATTTTTAAGTTGTCATAACGTGCTGCCACGTCAGCTCGAAGTCACTGCCATGTCATCCGCATACAATGTTTTGTGACGTTTTGTAGATGTTTAAATCGTCATAAGCGTGCTGCCACGTCAGCTCCAAGTCATCGCCACATCATCCGCATACAAAGTTTTGTGACGTTATGGATGTTTAATGACGAAAAACTATCGTCATTAATTAGTGACGACACAAGAATCGTCAAAAAATTTGTGACGAAAAAAATCGTTTTCGTCACCTAATACCTTTTATTACGGGGAATAGGTGACGAACGAGTTTTCGTCACGCGAGTGTCACAAATTGCAATATGTGACGTAAATTCTACTTTCTATGACATAAATGAAACGTTATAAAAGCCCACATTTCTTGTAGTGAGATCCGTAGTTTTCTGGGTCTTGCTGGATACTATCGTCGCTTTATCCTTGACTTCTCCAAGATAGCTAAACCCATGATAGAGTTACTCAAGAAAGGAGCTAAATTCAAGTGGGACGATAAATATGAGGAAGCTTTCCACACCTTGAGACAACTCCTTACTTCCGCACCTGTTCCGGCACAGCCTGACAACACGAAGTCGTATGACATCTACTGCGATGCTTCAGGCACTAGGCTCGGTTGTGTTCTTATGCAAGACAATCGGGTCATTGCTTATGCTTCACAGGCACTTCGTCCTCATGAGCTGAATTACCCCACCCACAATCTTGAGTTAGAAGCCATGATCCATGCTTTGAAACTTTGGAGACACCACCTCATGGGAGCACATTGTAAGATATACACAGATCATAAGAGTCTCAAGTATATCCTTACCCAATCAGATTTGAACATGAGACAACGAAGATGGTTGGAATTGGTCAAGGACTATGACTTAGAGATACTTTACCATTCTGGAAAGGCCAATGTCGTAGTAGATGCTTTAAGTCAGAAAGCTCACTGCAATTGCCTCACCACCGAAACCTACAGTCAGACCTTGTGATCGAAGATGAGGAAACTCAGTTTAGAAATTGTTCCTCATGGCTCCTTAAATCATCTCTCGTTAGAACCTACCCTATACGACAAGATAGCTACCGCTCAAACCCAGGATAAAGGTATCAAGATAATCAAAGAAAAACTTTTCGAAGAAGAAGAGAAGTATCATTGTTTCTGGTTGGACCAGAATGGAGTGGTATATTTTGGGGAACGTCTAGTAATACCAAAGAATCTGGAACTTCGAAAGGAAATCCTAAACGAAGCTCACCTATCTAAGTTTTCGATTCACCCCGGTAGTAGTAAAATGTATCAGGACTTGAAGCAAAACTTTTGGTGGACTAGAATGAGAAGGGAAATTGCCAGATATGTCTCAAAATGCGACACATGCCAGAGGATTAAGGCTAGCCACCTCAAAGTAGCCAGAACCCTACAACCTCTTCCGATACCCTCTTGGAAATGGGAAGACATAAGTATGGACTTCATAGTTGGATTGCCACTCACTTCCCAGAAGCATGATTCTATATGGGTTATCGTCGATAGACTCACCAAGACTGCTCATATTATGCCCATCCAAACCTCTTACCGTGCCAAGAATTATGCGGACATTTACTTCAACCAGATTGTTCGTCTTCATGGCACACCCAAAACCATCATCTCAGACAGAGGTCCTCAATTTGTAGCTAATTTTTTGGGAACGGCTACATGAGTCCTTAGGAACCAAGTTAATCCGTAGTTCCGCATACCACCCACAGACAGATGGCCAAACTGAGAGAGTCAATCAGATAGTGGAGGATATGTTAAGAGCCTGTGTCATACACTATGACAAGAACTGCGACAAATACTTGCCACTCGCTAAATTCCCCTACAACAATAGCTACCAGGCTAGTTTGAAGATGGCACCTTTTGAGGCATTATATGGTAGGAGATGTCGAACCCTGTTGAATTGGCCTCAATCAGGAGAGAGACAAGTTTTCAGGCCTGACCTAGTAACGGAGGCCGAAGAGAAGGTGAAAGTGGTACAGGCCAACCTTAAGGCAGCTCAATCCAGACAGAAGAGTTACTTCGATAAGAGGAAGAAATCTCTACAATTATACGTCGGAAATCACGTCTACCTACTAGTCTCGCCAACTAAAAGAGTACAAAGATTTGGAGTAAAAGGAAAGTTGGCACCACGGTACATAGGACCCTATGAGATCACAGAAGCTTGTGGACCAGTAGCTTACCGAGTACGACTCCCAGATAGACTGGCGGCCGTCCACGATGTCTTTCATGTATCCTAGCTCAAGAAATGTGTTAGAGTTCCAGAGGTTGGGATCTTCGACCAAGACACGGCATGGGTAGAACCCGACCTGGCCTTAGTGGAACACCCTCTAAGAATTCTCGATCACAAGGAAAGAGGGACTACGCAAAAGGTCATCAAAATGTACAAGATACAGTGGAACCATCATACCGAAGAAGAAGCGACTTGGGAGGCAGAGAATTTCCTTAACACTAAGTTTCCGGGTTTCCTGCTTCTACACGATCGTAAGCACTGCTACCACACTAGTTCTTCCTACACACGAATCTCAGGTCGAGATTCTGTTTAAGGGGTTAGGCTATGATAATCTAGGTTTTAGATTAGCCTAAGCACCTTGGTTTAACCCTGGTGAGTATAGCTTAGCCACACTTAAAGTTTTGGCTTAGAGTTCACACCAAAAACCATGAGTTTCTAGTGCACCTTTGACCTTCTCGGTTGGCATGATTCAAATTTGAATTTTCACTTAAGAACTAAAAAATTGGCCAATACAAAAGTTGTTCAGTTTTTAGCGGGACACATTTTTGTCAATAGACACTTTTCGAGATTTGGAGTGTAACATGCCCAAAAAACTCAGTCAAAGCCAGTCAAACCCTAGAAGCACCCAAGTTCACGCTGTCTTCTCCTCGCGTTCCTTGTGAATCTATACACTTTTCTATGGTCGACCTTTGGGAGAGTTGTAGAGGGCGCTGTGGGACACAATTTTGGTTCTTGGAAATTTTAAACTTTAGTTCAAAATTTTCAAGGACGACACGTTAGAAGGAATGCACGAAAGGTGTTTGACAAAATGACGTTCACGAAGTGCGCTCGCGTTCCAAACCGACCGCGCCCGCTACCACGCGGTGCGACCCGCCTGACACTGACGTCAAGGTCGTAGGCCTTTAATGCGACGGAGGGGCGCTGTTTCGACCAGCCGCGCCTGTCCTTGCCCTACCTCCCGCCTGTCCCCGACCGCGCGCGCGCCGCCGCCCCTGCTCGCCAGGTGGCCGCCGATGCCTGCCGCCACGCCGAGCCAAGCGAACCACCGGCACCGACTTGACCACTCCACGCTGCCGTGCTCCGCGCTGCCCTGCCCCGTCGACCAAGCAACCGCCTTGGCCTCCACGGCAAGCCTCCGACCGGCCGGCGCACGCCACGGGCCGCCGGCCAATACTGCACCGCACACCGCTGCCCGTCGCCCGCCAATGCGCGAGTTTGCTTCGCCGCAAAGCTTTGCCGCTCTCCCTTCCCTCCTCCGCCTATAAAAGGGCCTGTCAGTCCCCACGTGCATCCCGCCGCTCCATTGGTCGCCGCCGCTGAGCTCGCCGACGCGCGCTACCATCCGCTCGCCTACGCCGCCATCCCAAAGCACCACCGCGCCTGTTGAGCCCCGCTGCACGCTCCCCCGCCTTCAGCCGAGCTTCCCCGCTGAAGCCATTGCCTGAGTTGGGGAAGCAACCTACCGCTGCCGCACTGCTCCGACGAGCTCCCTCGCCGAACCACCTCGCGCCCGCACCTCGACCACGGATCGACTCGCGGTGAGCCCCTGAGCACCCCTAGCATGCTCTCCGCCAGCCCCACGGCCCCACCTCGCCAGAATCCGGCCAAAACCGCCGTCGGCTATGACCAAGGTTCACATTGCAAGAGTCTAGAAAGTTCCAGGGGCCTTAGCGCAAGTTTTAGGGACCTATCTGTTAGATCTAGAAAGTTCCAGGGGGTTTCGGGTAAATAGATTCTTCAGATCTAGGTTTGAAATATGGAAACTTGTAAAATATGTTAAGAACTCAACAGTTCTCGAATCCTTGTGTTAAGAACTACCTGTGTTAAGAAAGCATCTCTATGTGTTTGATGCTTAGTTTTTAAACTAGATTCAAATTTATTCAAACATGAATTTGTGCATAGTTTAAAATCTATAGCTTTGTTTGTGTTGATTTTTGGATATGTTACTCTCTGTGTAATGTTTAGCTTGCTGTAAGAAGATGGCAGAGAGATCTGCTCTAAAACTATAGTTATGATTTAATTTGTATCTCTGTACAGCGGTTAATCTATGAATTGTTTAAATTAATATGTTCAGTAAATAAATCCCAACTTTTTGCAGTGGCTTGTAGATTGCATGATGTGTCTGAGATAAATTGTAGAGCTTAGTTTGACATGGCTAACTTGCCCTTTTAAATGCCAATAGCAAAAACTAAGTTTATTTTTACAGCAAGATCTACTGATCTTTTTAAGCTACCCTGTGGCATGTGAGCTAGGATTGACTAGTATTAGCTCTGTTACCTTTCTTAAGACCATATTCTATTAGTGTGATTTTATAGGATTTAATCTTGATGCTAGTGTGCTGTTTTTGTCTAATTTTTTCGTGGCTGTTGTATAATTGCTTTTGAGCTGGTTTTTGGCCAGTAAATCTATGATAAGATGAACAACACACTGTAATTTTCTCACACAGAGCATGTACCAAACTTCCAAAAATAATTACCGAAGTTTCATGTAAAAGAAAAGAATAAAAGAAAGGAAACATCTCAAGCTTGATCTAACAAGTTTAATCTCACATCACCACGAACCCTAACTTACCTAACGAAGAAGTCAAATTAAACATATAATGGATGTGTACACAATCACCATAAAAACCAGCAAGTTCTTAAATGAATAACTAATTTCTTACTTAAAGAAACAGAAGGTTAGACAGAGATGTCTAGGTGAATGTGATCACTCAATACACCCTGGGTTTATCGTATGAAAGCATGATGGATCGATACAAGATCATATTCTTATGCATGTGCATCTCATGTAGAACAAGTTCATGCCGACGGAGACTACGAGCTCGTTTCGGCAGGAGAAGAAGGACAAGAGTCCGGTGAAGTGAACGCCATCTAAGTCGAGCAAGACCCGAACCAAGTTTCGGAGGATCTTCAGACTAACCCTCCGCTTGAAGGCAAGCCCCGGAGCATGTCTAATGTTTCGAACTTATGCAACTATGATTGTTAAGTTATGCTTTTGCATTTACGTTGTAGGATTTGAATTGAAACCTTAGTTGCATGATCCTAGGTACCTATGCTTTGCAATACTAGTATGATAGGTCGATAGTTGCTATGCTATAAGGACCCGGTAAAAGTTGAGTGATTTCCTATCACTCGCGAGATTATAGGAGTTACCTATCTACTTATGTTGGAATCATAAGGATGACGGGCGGAGATTTTTGTCATGTAGATGCCCCGTCCGTGTAAGCTGAAAATTGGTTAAGGTCAAATGGTGTCGGTATAGCTGGTTAAGCGTTTGAAGGCACTAAGCACTTGTTTCGGACATGGGACCAGTAAGTTTAGTACATTTTTGGAATGGGGCGTGGCCTTGTCCTGCTTTCCCTGGGATTCAGTTCCCCATGCGGTACACATGTGGCTCAAGACCGAATCCGGCCGGCACTGCCGCGAAGTATCTACCGGATAGGCTTGTGTCCAAGGGAAGTGGGCTCGAATTAACAAGCCATGAAAACATGAGAACGGCCTGGTTAGCGTTGACCTTTGTGGTCGGTGCTTTTCCATGTGTTTAGTATCCACCTTGCAAGGTTATAAAATTGGTTTGAACTATTTGTTTCTCACAGCTAATGAGACTGCTTAACCTCTTTGCTGCATTGAGTAAGAAAGTGAAACATGACGATGATGATAAACTTGATGCTTACTTAATTGCTTGCTCAACTTGCTTGGTTAGTATAGGTTTTGCTTACCTAGAATGGGTAACTACAACTAGAACTTGATGCTAAAATATTGAAAGTAAGGATCCACTCTTAGTCGCTTTTTGGCAACACAAAACCACCAGCCAAAGGCCTTGCATGTCTAG
The DNA here is from genome assembly GCA_015476505.1 of Urochloa ruziziensis. Taxonomy (NCBI): domain Eukaryota; kingdom Viridiplantae; phylum Streptophyta; class Magnoliopsida; order Poales; family Poaceae; genus Urochloa; species Urochloa ruziziensis. The sequence goes on from CM027120.1 coordinate 62,214,845, forward strand.
GAGTCGGTGATGTAGTTTTCACCCGACGGGTAAGTCTTGCTGAGTATTAGTATACTTAGCCTTGCTTGTTGAATGGTTTTCAGGTAGTGCCCTTGAGGAGATGGTTGCAGGTCTCACTTGTCCAACCACCCTTCCTCCTGGTTGGACCGTCGTTTGGGACGAATTTTCTGCCGAGTGACATCATGACGGCTTCACGTGATGTTACCCCGTCTAGAATAAATCGTTTATTTCCGCTGCAGTTTGAAAATTCTAAACTCTTTTACTTTATGCATGAACTCAGTTCATAATAAATTACCTCAATAATCTTGTAGATTTCGTTGTAATCTCTGGGACTCGCCTTTGTGTGAGTTTTTGCATGACTGGTTTCAGTCGAGGTAACTATTCATGGTTGCATCGGGCTCGACCCAACAGACTGTCATCTTACTCCGTTTTAATTGCGTGATGACCAATGGAAGGTTAGCGCACTTAATCCAGATTAATTTGAGTGGTTCTGCCAAAGTTTCAAGATAGTTTAATACCACACAAAAAAATCTAGGATGTTACAGTGTACTTCCTTGATCACGCACATCCTCGTGAGGAGCGGAGTTCCGATAGGGGACAATTTGCCCTACATCGAGACACCCCGCTTTCTCATTGATGAGGCTTACTTGATCCATGGTCATAGACTCAAAAAAGGCCTGAATAATTCATTGGTTTCCTTTTACCCTAGCTATACAAACAAGATCCCGTTACCTAACCCGAGGTTCCGCTTGTATACTTGCCAGTCTCTGACCATGCCTCTTGTTCCACAAGAGGAGGCCCACAAGCATAGTGTTTCTAGTGGTAGGTCTACCAGGAGTGCAGCGAGGAGAGCATCCGCATAGCAGCCGACACCGACACCTCAGCCTCAGCACATGCGACAGACTCTGCCTACCATGTACCCAATAGGTCAGGAGGGCTACTTCACACCTGGTTACATGCCCAGAGTTACACCTGGATATGGCCCCGGATGGGAGCAGCCTCCTTCCTAGTACGAGTCATAGGGAGCGGTCCACCAGTTCCAGCTCTGGTGAACCACTGACGTCAAGCACACGCTGTTCGACCTCCACATGAGGTTATGACGCTCTCGCTCAGTAGTTAGGTGAGCTCACCGTTCGCACTGGTGACTTGGAGGAGGTTGCGCACCAGCACACGCAGTCTTCCCAGGACCGGCAGCGGATGACCAGTGAGAGGATCCACACCATGCAACTAGCGCAACAGCAGCACCAGGCACAGATGATGGCCTACTAGCGCTCTTATGGGTTTGATCCCAACCAGCAGCAATAGCCAGATTCTAGCTTGAGGGAGTACGTCGACATGAGAGGTAACTTGTATCTTTATCGCTTTCAGAACCTTGCATGATAAAAACAAAATAAAAATCAAAAAATTAAATAGACTAAAAAAATATTTACTGTTTTCCTATGCGTGGTTAGAATGTTTAATCCTTCATGGCTGAAATGAAGAATAGTTGCTTTGCTTAATCTTTTCATATGCCTTTATACAACTTTGCGTCCTACCCAAGTCTTGAGTTCGTTGGCTTGTTTGATAAAACCTTAGCTTGAAACTTGTGGGTAGCAATAGCTTGATCCATGTCTAGGTTGTTGTGAGGTGTGATATGGTAGAATAGAGCTGCTATGATCATATTTTATGTGATGCTTGATATCCGGAGTTTTACTTTTCGAAAATGCAAAAATGACAAGTTCCTCAATGATGAGAAAATTCCCATCCAAGCCCATATGTTGTTCCTATCATGCTATAGCCTCCACATATGCAGCTTATTATCTCATTGAGCTTTGTCAAATTATTGTAACCCTTAACTAGAAACTTGTCATACTCCCATGATCAAGAATCACATACACCATATATGCTAAGCTTCTATCCAGAAGTTAAGCATCCATCATTCCATCCATCCATCCATCCATTCCACCACCATATAAAGCTCCATAATGTTTTGAGATCTCTCTCTCCAAGTACCTTGCAAGAAGAGATTTGGACTATGCAAAAAGAAAAAAAGAAGAAGAAATAAAGATGTATACCCAAAGAAGGTATGCCGCATGCTGAAAAGGCATGTCAAAAAAAAAAGAGAGATAGCCCAAGTCTCCAAAAGAAAGAAAACAAGAAGAGAGAAGGATCACTCAAAAGGAGTTTACCATATCCACCTTATACCACCCACCATCCACACACTTGCACATTCCTGATCAAGGTGTATGACTTGCTTCTCCAAAGGATCCGGTCTTTGACTTAGCAACATATGAGAGACAAGTATGCTTTCATTTTCCTACCTACAGCTCCACATAAAGCTTATTAAGAGTAGGTGTGAAAAGAAAGGCAATACCTATGCCTTGGTGATGAATCATACACATTGAGCGATCCGAGAGAATCATTTGAGGAACTTTGATTTCTTTTCAAAAACTTTCGAAAACCTCCGGATTGATTTTTGATCATGAATGAGTGAATGGTGCTCTATATAACTGTTCTACCTCTGTTGGCACTCCTTAGCCTAACTAAATCCGCAAGCGCACGGAGTCTGATGTAGCCTTTCACCAGGGGAGTAGAAACCTGGATGTCAAATCCAAGGAACGGTAGACGCGACTAGCCTAGAACTTTCCTAACCGGACCCACCAAGGAGCACTAGGTAAACAGGTAGAGCGCTTGACTTTAGTCAGCTACTCGTTACCCCAGATAATCTATCTATATCTAACCTGATCTGCTTCGACGGCTAGAATGGGTAGAACTCAGAACGGGGTGAGAGAGGGGTTCTTCTGGGCTTAGCACTACTGTTATGAGTACACCCGAACGTGGTGGAGTCCAAAGGACGGACAGGGCTGTCACCACCTGCCGCCTACCACTGCAGTTCCGTGGGGTGCAACACAACCTGAGGTGGCTAGCCAGCACAGGCACCACGCCTAAGCGTTCAGCCACTGACCTCCACCCAACGCGAAGGGTATAGAGGACACCCCAAACAAGAGTCGCTGTCACTCGCGCAGACTCAGCTACCCGCGGATCAAATGATAGATAAGATAAATTACTGGAAGTAAGTTGTAACTAGCGAGGTACTAAAGGCAAGAGACCGAGGACTTACTGAAGATAACTCCTGAAGTATATTCCTCGAGGGTGGAAATGTTGAGACAAGACCGAGAAGAAATCCCGGACTCTCTCTACAAAGCTCGGCTGTCACCCGAACACTCACCCACTCTCTCCCTACTCTAACTCTAAAGATGAGAGCACTTTCACTAAGCTTCTCTTCTCTCCAATGTGGTGTGTCTTCCAAGGTGAGTGGGGTGTCCTTTTATAGGCTTCCAAGGACGGTTCCTGGCGTCATCATCAAGCTAAGGCTCTACTTAGCATCCACGCAAAGGAGGAGGCGTGAAGGCCACGTAGGGAGGCCGGTCGGCCTGGCCTAGGCTGGCCGGCCTGGCCCTGGTGCCAAGTGGCACCGTCTTTTGCAGCAACGGCCTGGATGATGTCCTGAAGTCGGTAGTAGTTGCTTTCAGTTAAAACCGCCCAAGAATCCTAGGTTGTGGCCCTTCAATCCAAGTTTACTCCACCCTAGGCCTTCTGGGTCCTTTGATCAAACCGACCTCAAATGCACGGCTCATGATCATCCTTGATATCTTAGAGATCATGTGGATCAAGACCGTGGCCAGGAGAGATGATAGGGTCCGGTCAGCCTGGCCTAGGCCGGCCGGCCTGGCCCTATGCCCAAATGTCTCCCTCTTTTCATCATTTGCTCCTTCACTCACAAATTATACAAAACTTGTGGAACACATTAGAAATAATCAAATTCACTTTGTTATGAGCAAGATGAGCCTGAAATAGTGTGGAATGTTGGTGGTAAAATCGTGTGATAATGACCACCAACACGCCCCCCTACCTGAACTTTGCTAGTCCCTTAGCAAAGATTGAATTTAATTATCAGGACATAGCAAGATCAGGGTCATGAGCTCAAGGCATAAGCAAGTCATATCTCTGAGTTTTCTTTCATACCTTGGATTCCGGTGGCTAACACCCTCTCCTTCATCAATTGAGCCTTAGAACAACTCAATGATCGGTCGAATACTTCCTCTCTTCGGCACTTGGGGTTTTTTTTATATATATATTTTTTTAAAGAAAGTGAGGCATACCCTTATTATTTTTCAACATCTCTCAATCACTCAAAGTGTTTGGAACCTCACCTAGGCTTATAAGCAAGCCTCTCCTACTTCTATGTTTATAAGGTGGAGCTTATGGGTAAGGATTGGTATTGCTCACTCTCCTTTATTTATTTTGCAAGATCGAATAACTTGTCTATTCATTCATACCACTCATAAATCTTGGCCACGTGCAAGTGTACTTGATGCTTGAGTCCTTATCTTAGCATCTTTCATCTGTCCCCTTCTTTCTTTATTTCTCCTTTTTATATTGAATATAAGGAGTGTACCACTCTCTTCTTCACATTTTTTTAGGGGGATGAAGAGATAACATCGGACTTTGTTGATGCTCGTGTATGTGAATGGCCAAGATAAACAAGATAGCACAAATGTGAAGGCAAGTAGTTTGAGCAAGCCCAAAATTCAGAAGGTGGCAATGTGGAAACTTCAACTTGAATTTGATGTATGGCCTTGGATGGGATATTGTCAGGTTGATGATAATAGGGGTAGCCTCAAATTTTTATTTTCAAAATCAATCTCCAAGGCCTCGAATTGGAAGATTCAACTTCTCATGTCATCATATCATAAGGCTCAATTATTAAAGGATTAGGTACTCCTACTAAAAGTTCCAAAGGTCATGAAGTACTTGCTCAAGACATAACACAAGCATATCCTTGGTGTCATGCAAAAAAGGGTTCACTATCATGAATTTTGATCAAATTTTAATGTTGATAGCCAGGAAATTTATTTGGATCAAATTCATGCAAGGACAAGAGTTAGGGGCTACAAACCATGTACTGGAGTCGACCCGGCGGCACTGGCCACAGGCCTAGGCCGATCGGCCTAGCATGGGCTGGCCGGCCTGGCCCTGGTGCCAGTTGCCCCGGTTCAGGTTCAGCGCGTGTGTGATTCCCTCGCGTATGCGTTTTGCATGTCATTTCCTCGAATTTCAGCAGCTGGAGGCCGGGCGGCCTGGCCTAGGCCGGCCGCCCTGGCTTTGTGCTCAATCAAGTTCTGCTTCGTGCAGTGGCCAGTGAACAATCTGTGTATGCTGTTCTCTGCGTGCTTGATCACAATGTCAGTCCGAGGGTGTGGTTGGTACACAAGTGTGTACCAACCACTCATTTCATATGAGTCATTTTTTTAATAAATTTTATTTTATTCAAATCAAACAAATGGGGGTGCTGATTACAAAGGGAAATTTTTAAAGGAAACAAATCAAACTAAACCAAACTAAACACCCAAAAAAATATCTAATCCTACACTAGCCTAGCCTACTCCTCCTTCGGGCGGTAGAGATCCTTGTTGCCGGTTGCCTTCGCAAGACGCTTGACCTTAGAGGTCATTGCCTTGCGGAGGACCTCGATCTTGTCATCAGCCTCCATTTGCCCGATTACCGCCTCGGCCATGCACTCATCCATATTGTTCACTTTGAGCTGGAGCGCGGCTAGCTTCCTCCTCAACTCCTCCACATCCTCCTCCTCCTCCTCATTGGACCACTCCATCTACCTGGGAGGTCCTTGGATTGGAGGAGGCACCATGAAGCGCTTCCTCCCTTCATCGGGCTTCATGGGGGCTGAGAGAAGCCCCTTCCCGATGCCCGGCCCGCTCCGGCATGGAGGGCTGGGACTCCTCGGCGTGTACTGCGGCGAGAACTCCGGCGAGGTGGAGATGAAGAGCGGCACGATCTTCTTCTCGAAAGGAGAAGAGACGAGCCGCTTCCCGATGGCCTTCTTTGGGGACAAAAGTCCCGTAGTTGGCCGTCGGGGTGTCTTCGATCTCGGATTCCCGTCACACTCCTCCTTGGGATTCAGGAGGGAGGCCCTGCCAGAAGGGGAGCCGAAGCTGCGTCAGGGGGAGGCCGACCGGCCCTCCCTAGGCGATCGGCCTGGTGGGGAAGCCGCCGGGCCTCCGGCTTCGCGATGACAGCGTCAATGAACATCGCCTTCTCGATAATCTAGATGCTACTGGCATTGGAGGAGCTCGGCATCCCTTTCATGGGTTTGGACAGAGGAAGGCTGCTTTGGGACACCGAGTTGGAGTCTTGGTGGGAGGATTGGGAGGCCATGGCTTGAGATCGCAAAGGTGGGGAGTTTCTGGAGAAGGGAGGCTCGAGATATCTGAGGGAGAAGAAAAGTGGGGAGCCTTTCCATTTAAAATGACACTCCTCACCCAAAACCCTATGGATTTTCGGAAGGGATAACGGGAGGATTGACTCGGTGGAGGAGCGTCCCGGGACGAGCCCGGGCTGGGCCGATCGGCCTGCGGGAGGCTGGCCGGCCTGGCCCTATCCCTGCAGCTCCTAAGCTTTTTCGCGCTCGGCCCTCTCCTCCTTCTTCCAAAAGTTTCACAGGATTTGGCTAGTGAAGTTTTAGAGAAAAGGAAAAGAAAATAGAAAAGGGAAATCCATCCTAGATAGGGGTCATTTTAGGTCCCGCCCGGACCTGGACTAGATAACTCGGATAGCTCATAGACGTCCATCTCTGTGAGCTCCGGCATTTCAGATTCGAGAAATATTTTCAATCTTTGGCCATTGGCCTTGAAAGTATTTCCGTCATTATCCTGGAGGGTTATTGTGCCATGATCGGTGGCGTCTAAGACATTAAAGGGACCTTCCCACTTACTTCTAAGCTTACCATGACCAAACAAACGAATGCGGGAGTTGAAAAGTAATACCTTATCTCCTGCTTTGAAGTGCTTGATCTTGATGTGCTTATCGTGCCATCTCTTTGTTCTTTCCTTGTAGAGTTTGGCGTTGTGGTAGGCCTTCTCCCTTCATTCATCCAGTTCAGCCAATTGCATTCTTCTATTTAGTCCGCTGCCTGGAGATCCATGTTCCACCTCTTGATAGCCCAATGGGATTTAAATTTGAGCTCAACCGGTAAATGGCATGTCTTGCCATATACTAGTTGGTATGGTGTCATCCCTATCGGTGTCTTGAACGCTGTTCTGTAAGCCCATAGTGCTTCTGGTAGCTTTCGTTTCCACCCTGTTCCCATTGCATTGACCGTCTTCTGCAGAATGTTCTTGATCTGTTTGTTAGATGTTTCTGCTTGACCGCTGGTCTGAGGGTGATAAGGGGTAGCCACCCGATGGTTTACTCCTAAATCACTTAAACACTTCCTGGACGTCTTGTCGATGAAGTGTGATCCTCCATCGCTAATCACGACTCGGGGTACTCCGAAACGGGGGAAGATGACCTCTTTGAACATCTTCCTTGAATTTTTTGAGTCGGCAACTGTGAAAGGAAGTGCTTCCACCCATTTAGAGACATAGTCGACTGCCACCAAGATGTATTCACACTGCTCGGATGTGGGGAAGGGACCCATGAAGTCTATCCCCCACACGTCAAAGATCTCCAATTGGAGGTTGCTCTGCAGTGGCATAGCATCACGGGCATTGATATTCCCGTGTTTCTGGCATCTTGCGCATCGCCGTACGAATTCCTTAGCGTCTCCATACATAGTTGGCCAGAACAATCCACTCTGCCAGACCTTAGCATGGGTACGGAAAATTCTGTAATGTCCTCCGTACGGTGATGAGTGACAACGATCAAGAATCTTGCGTGTCTCTTCGTGGGGGATGCATCTTTGGAGTAGACCATCAACACAAACTATGAACAGATAAGGGTCATCCCATAGGTGAAATCTGCTGGGGTAGATCAATTTCTTCTTGTCTTCTCCTGGAGGCACATATCCAGTCACCATGAAGTTTACTAAATTTGCATACCATGGACTGGATGTGGTGACCTTGAGGAGAGTATCATCTCTGAGATAGTCATTGATCGGAAGATCCGACCCTTGGACTTGCATTCTTGAGAGATGATCCACCACACAATTATCTGTCCCCTTCTTGTCTTGTATTTCTAGATCAAATTCTTGAAGGAGCAGAATCCAACGGATGAGTCATGGCTTAGTGTCTTTCTTGGTCAAGAGGTACTTTAATGCAGCATGGTCTGTGTATACTATCACCATAGCACCAACCAATTAAGACCTGAACTTATCCATGGCAAACACCACTGCCAGGAGTTCCTTCTCCGTTGTTGCGTAGTTTAACTGAGCTCCAGTCAATGTCTTGCTTGCATAAGATATGGCATAATGCTGTTTATCCTTGCATTGACCGAGCACTGCCCCGACTGCATAGTCGCTAGTGTCGCACATGATCTCGAATGGAAGACTGCAATCGGGAGGTTGTATGATGGGAGCTGAGACAAGTGCTTTCTTGAGGGTATAGAAGGCTAGAAGGCAATCATCATCGAAGTTGAACGGGGCTTCTTTAGCCAATAGGCTGGTAAGAGGTCTGGCTACCCGAGAGAAATCCTTTATGAATCTTCGGTAAAAGCCAGCGTGACCCAGAAAACTTCGCACACCCTTGACATTCGTCGGGGGTGGCAATTTCTCGATTACTTCAATCTTAGCTCCATCCACTTCTATCCCTCTTTCCGACACTTTGTGTCCTAGCACAATTCCTTCTCTGACCATGAAGTGGCACTTCTCCCAATTCAGGACAAGGTGATGCTCTTCGCACCTCTCGGGGACTCTTTCCAAGTTCCCGAGACAGTCGTCGAAGGTTCTGCCATAGACGGTAAAATCGTCCATGAAGACTTCCATGATCATCTCGATCAAGTCAGAGAATATCGCCATCATACATCACTGGAATGAAGCAGGTGCATTGCATAGGCCGAAAGACATTCGCTGATAGGCGAATGTTCCGTAGGGGCAGGTGAAGGTAGTCTTGCTCTGGTCATCGAAATGAATAGGAATTTGATGATAACCGGAGTATCCATCTAGGAAGCAGAAAAATGAGTGGTTTGCCAACCGCTCAAGCATCTCGTCAATGAAGGGGAGAGGAAAGTGATCTTTACGGGTCGCCTAGTTAAGCTTCCTGTAATCGATACACATCCTCCATCCAGTAATGGTCCTCTGAGGAATGAGCTCATTCTTCTTGTTCTGGATAACTGTCATTCTGCCCTTCTTTGGCACAACTTGAACTGGGCTGACCCACTCACTGTCTTGCACGGGATAGATTATACCCGCGTGTAGAAGCTTCAACACTTCTTTCTTGACTACCTCCCTCATCGCATCATTCAGCCATCTTTGATGCTCTCTAGACGGCGTATGGTCCGGCTCCATAGGTATGCGATGGGTGCATAAACTGGTGTTGATTCCCTTCAAGTCCTGTAGAGAATATCCGAAGACAGACCGGTGTTTCTCTAGGACTGCAATAAGCTGCCGAGTCTCATTCTCTGTCAGTTTATCACTGATGATGACTGGCGAGCGTCGATCATTGTGGAGAAAAGCATATCTGAGTCCAGGAGGCAGCGGCTTCAACTCAGGAGGAGGGTGTTGTGGTCTTTCTTCCTCATTGAGCTTGATATAGCCGTCCATTTCTGCCTCTTGGATGAAATGGTTAGCATCTTCAGTCTGGGATGACTCAGCACGAGGTTTATACGGAAGGAAACAAAAACTTCCGTAGCTCATTCTCTGTGAGAAGTGGAACCGACACTTAAGAGTCTTGCAGGTCTCACATATGGGTTGCAGCGGTGGAGTAAACCAGTATGATATGAATCCCATTGGTTAAATCTGATAAGGTGAATGCATTCCTTCTCTCTAAGGGTGTTAATCCAAGTTTGTAAAGTTACCCTTGAGAGAGTATCATCTCATATGATTGAACTTGTATCCTTGGGAGATGATATGCCACATATTTATTTGCTCTCTTCTTTTTTTTTTTGAGTCGTGAAGCAAATTCATGAAGGAGCAAGAATCCAACGGATGAGTTGTGGCTTGTCGTCCTTCTTGGTCAGGTGATATCTTGGTGTAGCATGGTCCGTGTGCTAACACTTTGACATCGACCAAGTAGGGTCTGAACTTGTCATGGGTGAATACCACTACAGACAGTTCCTTCTCCGTTGTTTGTCGAACTCTGGTCAATGCTTTTGATAATGATGATTTCTTGCATTGATCCAGCTCTGTCCCGATTGTATGGTTACTAGTGTTACACATGATCTTGATAGGAAGAATCCAATCAGGAGGTCGTATGATGGGGGGCCTTCTCAGCTGACACTTCTCCCAATTTGGGACAAGGTGGAGCCTTTGGGAATTCTCACGAACTCTATCCATATCCGCGAGGCATAAACCAAAGGTTGTGCATGGACTGAGACATCATCAAGGAATTCCTCCATGATGTTCTCGACAAGGACAAATGATGTCCTTGATAATGGGAGAGAAGACTGATATCATACACCTCTGTTGGTGCATTGCATAGACCAAACAATAAAGACAGGTGGAGGTAGATGAAAATTGACTAGTGCCTCACCACTTAAAGTGGGTGCTTACATGGGGTATCTAATACCCACATGCAGGTGTGCCTACCTCCCTCATCGCATCATTCAGCCAAAAGGCTGTTTGTCCGGTTCAAGCGATACGATGGGTGTTGGGGTTGATCCCCGTCTAGTCTGTAGAGAATACCTAAAAATGGACCGATACTTCTCTAAGACTGTTGCAGCCTGCCGAGCCTCATTCTCTGTCAGTTTATCACTGATGATGACTGGCGTGCTGCGATTGTCGTGAAGAGGTAAATATCTCTATTTCAAGTGGAAGAGAGACATGTCTCAATCCAAGTGGCAGCAATCAACAACTCTAGTGGAGGAGGCTGTGGTTCTCCACCATGTCGAGCTTGACTGCCCGGTTCTGCCCCTGGGATTGGGTGAGCATCTGAAAAATATGATCATTGGTTCTTCACGGGGTCTGTCTAGCCCTTTGCGATAATGATCGTGCAAGGCTGAACTCACTACAATAATATATTCATGCGCTTGTGGATTTATTTGCATTTGTAAGATTACCAAAAGGGCATTTCTGGCATTTTAATTAGAGTGTGGTTTCATATATCGAATAATCTCCATGATCTATGCCATGGTATGGGTCCATCGGCCATTCTTATGGTGGCGTTTCTTATTGTCTTAGTTGTCCAGAATAATCAACATGTTGTGAACAATGCGAGCATGGAGCTCGGGTTGGAATCATTGATTGGATATGAGTGTGCCCTACGGTTTGGCCGGGGTAGGCCACAGGTCGTGACAACCCTATTGGACCCTTTGAAAATCCCCTCGTTCGGGTATCACTGTAGGAGTTCGTGAAATGAGTAGCAACCTCGACATGCGTAAGTGGTGAGGGGGCTATCTCCCCGGGTACCTGGGTTCATAGGCTTAGACTTTATCTATGTATGATTCTGGTCTCAAACCTAAATTGTGCAGTGTATAGGAAGTACATTAGAACCTAGAAGCTAACTCTTAGTCCTTTTCCCTAGCCTAGTTAATCTTGAGTTGATCCCATGTGTGTCACACTACCCTTTATCAGGATATCTTACCCCTAATCCTTTGTATATGACTCTATTCATGCTATCGCTATATTCATGATGCCAAGATAATAATCTCTAACAATCACCTTCCTTTGGGAAATAAGATACCCTTGGGAACACTCATGGGTGAAGTACTACAATAATATATTCATGCGCTTGTGGATTTATTTGCATTTGTAAGATTACCAAAAGGGCATTTCTGGCATTGTTGCTGGGACACAAACCTAGTAGTTGTTGACGGCTGTTAAACCCCATCTTTAGGCCATCAACTTCTGCATAAAGGATGCAATTATCAACATCAACCTTAGTGATCAGACTTATTTCTAATAAGTTCCACTAGTGTTGGTGAATATGTGTATGCAGGTCACCTAACCATGGAAATGAAGTGGGAACAAGCTAAAGTAACTCAACTAGCAAAAACCAGCCAACTAGGGGGTGCCACATCAGCCTCCCATGGATCCAATGGCCCACTTGAGCAAGGAAACACACTATCGACCTGTCAGAGCAAAGCACACGGATTGAAGGGCCCACATCAGGGGGTTAAAAGCCAGAATTCACCCGAGGCACACCAGTACCCACACAAGGACCCTCCTGTCAGCCTGCCATTCAAAGGCGGTTGAGAGAGGGGCCCACAGGGGGTCGGCCGAACAGGGGGTTCGGCCGAACCAGCCCTAGCTCCCCTCGTCCCTGGCTGCCACGTGTCCTATCCTAAGGCGGTTGCAAGGAAGATTCCGTGGTGATTTGCTCGGTTACCGACCTCCAGCAGCCTATAAATACTAGTGGAGGAGGTGAGAATGAGGTACAACCATTCCAAGCACTCTCCAACACTTCACCTTCTCCCTTCACTTCAAGAGGAGGTTTCTATGGAGGAGAATAGCTTAGGCTAGTTCAGCCTAGGGGTAGAGAGGTAGAGAGGGAGAGATTGAGTCATCATCAACACTCTCATCCATCATGTATTTCCTAGAGATGCTTCCGTGTTCTTATCAGAGTAAGTGCTTCATAAGTATCTTTGATATTCTATGATTTAGTATTGTTAGTACTAGCAAGTTTGAGGCTCTCACTTGTGGGTTCGTCGCTCCACATCTTGTGGAGTGCTGTGGCGAGTTTACGAGCTGGAAAGTATATACGGACCACAATAGTAATCCGTGGCGTAGGCGTGGTGCCTGAGTCATAGATTACACTTCGTTTGCGCATATTAACCCACAGTTTGGCCAGGGTACGCTGCGGATGGTGACAGCCCCGTTGGATCCTTCAAAATCCCCCACGTTCGGTTAAGTCATAGAGCCATTAGCCGGAGTCACTATGGATGCTGTGTAAGCCGATGCCCGAAGCAAGTAGAAAGTAGAGACATCTTATTGGTTAGTGCTAAGATCATAGATTATCCTCTCTTCTCATCTTCTTGGATGGTTATCCTTAGGACCTCCTAGTGTTGGTAGTGTGCACACACATTCTTTGGATTCGATACCCTTGGAATACTCTTAGGGGAAAGCTTCGACGACATCTGTGCGCTTGCGGATTCCTTCGTGATCGTTATCCTTTGTCATTTGGTCTTCTGGTGTCACTGCCGTGACTGGCATTCTAATAGGGACGTTAAGAAACACCAACAAGCTTTCTGGCGCCGTTGCCAGGGAACAGTTACTGTATCACTCCGAACCTAGGAGTCCCTCATATCCCGTTTTATCTTTGTACACACCTTCCAACCTTTAGAGACCATTCTATAAAGCCAACCTTTCAACAACCACACATCTCATCTGGCTATTAGATTTCCGTCTCTCTCATAGAGCTTGTTCAGAAGAGTTCTTTCTCGGGGTTAGGCTATGAGAACCCCTATCATCATCTGGGAGAGTTTGAGCACTTGTGTTCTAGTCAGCCAGTAGCCGGCTTGACACAGGATGCTCTTAAGATGAAACTTTTTCCGTTCTCCTTGAAGGAGAAAGCGAAAAAGCTGTACTTTCGTCTTGAGTGGAGTGTAGATAGCTGGGATAAGCTGAGGATGGTTTTCTGTTCCTTCCCTCTTCCCTCTATCTCGCATCTGTTCTTTACGACTATAGATCATCGACTTCCGTCAGAGAGAGGAAGAATCGTTAGCACTAGCGTGGGCTCGTTTCTCTACTTTGGTAGATACCTGCCCAGTCATATTACTTCCTGACCATGTGTTGCTTCAACATTTCTGGCTTGGATTAGTGAATGATGCTAGGCTACGACTCGATGCCATTCTCTGAAGGCTCGTTCTTGCTTAAGACCCTAGCCGAGGGAAAAGTGCTCTTAGATTCTATCCAAGGCACCACTCCCCCAGCTGCCTTGCAAAACGATGCCTCGTCAGGAGGAAGGAACATCGAGCCATCAAGAGATGTCGTCAGTTGAGTCCGAGTTTCTCTGCCCATTATGTTTAGACCCTGGCTGAAGAATTTTCGACTGAACAACAGACATCTTGGGGAAGATGTGCCTCGCATATGTTCAACCCCAAGATCACCCTATGACATCATTTTCTAGACACTCTCCTGGGCCTCGTCCCAAGAGGAGGAGTGATAGTTGGAAAGAAACAGTCATCTTTGACAAACCGCTCCGACCACTAAAACTCCTTAGAAGATGATGTCGTCAGGGCAAGGGATCGTTATGCTTCCGCCAAGGCAACATCCAAAGCGCCATTACCCGTGCTTAGGATTATCGCCTTGACACTTGACCTCACATTCACAAGTTCCATGGAACTCATCCTTTGGCCAAGGGAATCATAATGACCGTACCGATTGGATCAAGTGAATTACAATTCACATCTCTATCCTTGATTCCAATCCGATGCCAATCAAGTCATGAGTCCTTTCCAAATTCTCATTCCACACCTTGACTTGATTGATGCCTAATGGAGTGGAGTTTAACCTTCACCACATGCACTTCCATTAGAAGCATAGGATGGAATGCCCATTGGCATTTTAAATTAAACACATCCATCCTATGAACGAGATGAGTTGAGAGAGAGACTACACTCGTAGTCACCAAAGCTCAGAATGTTCGGTCCACAGAGTTCCACATCCTCTTTCAGATGGGACCGTAACCATTCTAGAGCCCTATAAACGGAGATCGACTTTCCCTTCCCATGAGCACGACATGTCATCATGGCTCATCACAAGAGTCATGCTCATCCTAAATACCTCCGGAATCTTTGGTCCTAAGTGCTAAGGCACTGCGAGTTGTGAGGTCTTTTTCAGGAGTTTCCAATCATAGATTCCCCCGAAGGATCTCATGTATGCTTATCATAATATTTCTTGTGAACCTCGTAGTTGTATCAAAGCACTAACCTTGCAACCAAGGCGGTCTTTCACTCTTATCATAACCGGCAAGCAAGGCAAGGATGTAAAAATGGTTGAGCACGGGAGTAAAGCCCAGGACTTAGAATTCCCACTAAGCTGTACTTGATAAATTCTTTACAAGGAAATTTCTATCCTTCGGGTATCCTCGAGACACTAACCATACTGGAGTATGGCACCGACACAAGAACAAGAAGGAGGACTTCGGAGGACGAGTTTGAGAGAAGACATCACCAATGCAGGCAAAACGAAGCAATCAATGCACATCAATGGAAGCATTAACTCCGACGATGACAGAGGTATGTCATTCAGGTAAGTCTATCCTGACTTTATGAAAACTTGCTTAGCTTAATAAAGTTTGGTTTAGGCAAAGGTCAACTAGTGGACCCAAGCCAACCTAGCTTTCTTTTAGGCTTGAGCACGTTTGCACATAGAGGGCACACAAAATCTTAGCTCACCTCTACCTGGCCCATGCACCTGAGCAACGGGAGGCCCAGCGGAGCCCACCAGGGTTCAGCTGAACCCCTAGTTCGGCCGAACTAGGGGGTGCGCCGCCGCCTCTCAACTCTCATGCACACGCTCCTCCCAACGTTCCTTTGCCCATCCTGTGGTGTCCCATTGACTTTGAGTGGCCGAAGAGGAGGATTTCGTCCATAAATCTCATCTTCTTCCTCTCCTCTTTTCATTTGCCACACCTCTCTCAAACTCACTCAAGCTCCACCTCAACTCCTACCACTCTCTCTTGCAACTCACCATGGCTGACCAAAGCCCAGATCCTTTCCTTGAGTGCAATTCCACTCTTAAACACGTCGAGAGCGTCGCCTTGGTGAATACCCTCGACTCAATCAAGGATCAGAAGGACATGGAAGCCTATGCAATATAGATCAAGGCATTGGTCGCGGGGTCACCAACTCGGCGAAGCAGGGGCACGAGTGGCACCACTGAGGGTTCGGCCGAACCAGGCCGACGCCGCCTCGGCCCCTCGTTCAACGACTCGCCCCGCCACACCAAGAGGATCGCAAGAGCAGCATGCACGATCTGCAAGTCCTCGCAGAAGGCTCCTGTACGACAAGTACCCCAGGCCCCCTCTAATGCCGGGGAACGCTACATCGACTCGCTATTCTCCAAGGACGGTGAGGTGTTCTGCCATCGCTATGAGCAGAATGGCTGGGTGGAAGAGTTGCCTCCGTAGTCCCACGTTCAAATCTTCGGGGTTTGGACGGTGACTGGCGGCGACGGGACACCCAAGCCATACCGCTCGCCTTTCGAAAGGGAGTTGGCCGAGATGCTGGATCTCATGTTGGAGAAGGATGAGAAGAAGAAGCCATCCACACAAGATCACGCAGAAGATCTAGTGGAAACCCCCTTGGTTGAAGAGCTAGTCCTTGAGATAAAGGAGCTACGCTTGGAGAATAGAAAGCTTAGAGAAGCGCTAGCTAGCCAGGGGCGCAAACGTGGGCTATTCATCGTAGCCTCCGTAATCTTGGCCATGGCTTGAGTGTCCAGCTGTGACACCTTTACAAGGCCACGGGGCAAGCTAAGCTCCATGATTCTCCGATCTAAAGAGCATGTCTATTGACGGCTGTTAAACCCCATATTTAGGCCGTCAACTCCTGCATAAATGATGCAATTGTTAACATCAACCTTAGAGATAGGACTTATTTCTAATGAGTTCCATGTTGACACTCCTTAGCATCACATTTTAGCAACGCTCAAGAGCACGTAGATATATGTCGTTGTATGCAAAATTAATTCTGCAAGCGCACAGAATATATCTCGTTGTAGCACATCACCTCAGGAGTTACCCCAGGGTATCGTATTTATATTTCCGCAGGGAAGCAGATGGTTAAAGTGTATTGAAGAATGAAATGATGTATCTTGCCAGAGATATCAAGCCACAAACCCAGGGGCACAAACTCTAAGTTTGGGTGGATAATGGTCAAGTTAATGACCGGATAGAAGGTCTGAAAGACCAGCGACACACGGAGCACCTATTTCTAAAGAAAAGGAAAGACGTTGGGAGAGACCGGACCTAGACTCTTTCTAACTTAGAGCAAAAGGCACTCTAGCCTTAGCCTAGACCCTAGCTTAGATACCGGGAACAGAGCTCGCTTCGACGGCTAGAACGGGAGAACCTCAGAACGGTGTGAGAGAGGGGGTTCTCCGGGCTCAGCACTACTGTTATGAATACACCCGAACGTGGTGGACTACGAAGGACGGACAGGGCTGTCACCACCTGCCACCTACCACTGCAGTTCCGTGGGGTGCAACACACTTCCTACTTAATCAACAAGCCAGACACCACATCTGCACTCGATGATTAAGATTTCTCTTGAGGCCTGTCAAGAGAAATCCCCGTCTTCCCTAAGGCGTCTTACGGCCCGGTCAAGGCGAGCAAACCCGCGAGATAAAACCCGGTAGAGCTAAACTAAACTCTACACTAAAACTAAAGGGGATCGGACTTTGCTCTAAAGGGAGCAAGATCTTTACTCTTAAAGAAGAGCAAGAAAGAAATATAAAAGATAACTTAAGCTCTGAAATAAGAAAGTAATTATATAAATAAACTCTTCAAAAGAAGGAAAGGATACAAGAGCTTTACCAGAACTCTGAAGACTCCGAAGATCCGAGCTAAGCTCGACTCGACTCTACTCCCAACTCTAATCCTAATCTAAGAAATGAAAAAGATACTAGAGCTCCCTTCAAGTAAAGACTTGAGATATGTGGTGTGTGTCTTCCCAAGGTGAATGAGCTTCCTTTTATAGCCTCTAGGGGGTGGATGTCAGCGTCATTAGCATGCCAAGGGTCTGCTTAAGCTTCACGCGAAGGAGAAGACGTGGCGGACACAGAGGGAGGCCGGTCGGCCTGGGCTAGGCCGGCCGGCTGTTGGCACTCCTTAGCCTAACTAAATCCGCAAGCGCATGGAGTACATTGTAGCCTTTCATCAGGGGAGTAGAAACCTGGATGTCAAATCCAAGGAACGGTAGACGCGACTAGCCTAGAACTTTCTTAACCGGACCCACCAGGGGAGGAAAGGGTAAAGGATGTAGCGAGCTTAACCTTAGTTAGCCACTCATTACCCCAGACAACCTATCTTAATCTAACATGATCTGCTTCGACGGCTAGAACGGGAAGAACTCAGAACGGGGTGAGAGAGGGGTTCTTCCAGGCTCAGCACTACTGTTATGAGTACACCCGAACGTGGTGGAGTACAAAGGACGGACAGGGCTGTCACCACCTGCCGCTTACCACTGCAGTTCCGTGGGGTGCAACACAACCTGAGGTGACTAGCCAGCACAGGCACCATGCCTAAGCTTTCAGCCACTGACCTCCACCCAACGCGAAGGGCTATAGAGGAAACCCCAAACAAGAGTCGCTGTCACTCGCGCAGACTCAGGTACCCGCAGATCATAGATAGCCAAGATAAATTGCTAAAGTAAAGAGTAAACTAGCAAGATACTAAGGCAAGAGACCGATGAACTTACTGAAGATATCTCTGAAGCTTTATTCCTCAGGGCGGAAATGTTGAGACGAGACCGAGGAAGAAATCCCGGACTCTCTCTACAAAGCTCGGCTGTCACCCGAACAACTCACCCACTCTCTCTCTACTCTACTCAACTCTAAGATAATAGTGGACTACATCTTGAGCCTTCTCTTCTCTCCAATGGATGGTGTGATGAGTGGGGGTGAAGGGCGCCTTTATAGCCTCCCAAGGGTGGAATCCTGCTTAGGAGTGACGCACACCTCCTGCTTAGCATCCACGCAAAAGAGGAAGCGTGGAAGTCACAGTGGGAGGCCGGCCGGCCTGGCCCTGGTGCCAAGTGGCACCGACTTTTGCAGGGACGGCCTGGATGATGTCCTGAAGTCGATAGTTGTTGCGTTCACCTCAAGCACGACAGTTAGGGGCCGGCCGGCCTAGGGGAGGCCGGCCGGCCTGGCCCTGGCCCCTCTCAGCCCTCCGTTGCACCGACTCGCTCATCAACGGTTGCATGTTGTCCCTTGAGGCGGTTTTGAATGCGTTGAGTTGAGGTTGTCCGAGAATCCAAGGTAGGTGGACCCTCCAATCCATGGCTAGGCCTTTCGGGTCCTCGGATCAAACCAACATCAAACTCACGGCTCATGATCATCCTTGGTGTGTTGGATAGCTTGTGGATCAAAACCGTGGCTAGAAGAGCCAGAAGGGGGCCGGTCGGCCTGGGCATGAAATCCGGAGAAATGT
This sequence comes from Urochloa ruziziensis, assembly GCA_015476505.1. Taxonomy (NCBI): domain Eukaryota; kingdom Viridiplantae; phylum Streptophyta; class Magnoliopsida; order Poales; family Poaceae; genus Urochloa; species Urochloa ruziziensis. The sequence goes on from CM027120.1 coordinate 62,233,870, forward strand.
TGGCGGTAAAAGTCATGGATATCGACCGCCAACACGCCCCCACACCTAGACTTTGCTCGTCCCGAGCAAAGGGTTTATTTAGATCCAGAGGATCAAGCAAAGCCTAGGGTCATGAAATCAAGAGTATGCATAAGAATTATTTCAAAGCTTTCCCTCATACCTTGGATTCCAGGTGGCTAACACCTTCACTTTCACCTATTGAACCTCGGAATAAATCAATGGAGAGCCTGGTTCCTCCTTCTCAGTATATGGAGATTTTTTTTTTTCAAAAATATGGAGGCATACTCTCATTCTCTCAAGCCACTCAGTCACTCAAAGTGTTTGATCCTCACTAAGGCTTTTCAGGTAGCCTCACCTACCTCTAAAGGGTTATATGTGGGGCTCAAGGTAGGGATCGATAGAAATGCTTATCTCTTCCATCTATGTTGCGAGATCAAATAACTTGTCTCCGAGAGATCATGTCAACCATGAACTTTGGTCAAGTGCAAGTGAATGTGGATGATGGATGATGAATGTCCTTGAGTGGTATTTGATTCTAGCTTCTTCCATCTTTCCCCTTTTTCTCTTTTTTTTTTTACTCGAGTAGGACCTCCCACTCATTTTTTTTTCTTTTTTTCAGGGGGATGAAGAGCTTTTGATGGACTTTTATTCTATGATGGACTTTATTTGATGAAACGTGTACGTGAATGACCAAAGTGTAAGGAAGAACATGCATGTCTCAGAAGGCACGATGTTTGATCAAGCTCAAAATGTAAAGATAGCTATGTGGAGTTTCAAAACTGTGTCATGTATGATATGGCTCTGGATGGGACTTGGCAAAGTTGAGCATGAATGAGAGTTGCCTCATTTTTTTTGATTTATTTTTTTTCATTTTCAAAATGAAATTCTCCAAGACTTTGAATTAGAAAAGAACAAGCCTCTCATGTCATTATATCGTAAGAGTCAATAAGCGAAAGATCAAGCGATCCTATCGTAAAGTTCCAAAGGCACATAGGTACTTGTAAAGAAATAAAGCTTATGCACCTTTGATAAACAAGTAGGATTTTCATCTCTTTCTAGGTGTTTCATTCAAATTTTAATTGTTGTGAACTCATGCTCGCATTTGAATTAAAACCAATAAAGGAAATGGAGAAAGGGTTTCAAACCTCCGTGCGTAGTTGAATCTCAGCAGATGGCTGCCATGTGGTTATTTGGGCACGGGTGAAGACTGCTCGTCGATGTGTTGCTCGTCCTGTTTTCTGCGCACTTGGTGTAGAGTTAGAGCAGGGGTGTGGTTGGCACACAAGTGTGCACCAACCACCAAAAGCATGGCAGGAACAAAGCAAGATTTTATTCGAAAGGGAAATATGGGGGTGCTGTTGGAAAATAAATATCGGGAAAACAAAATGAAAAGGGAAATTGCAGCACCCAAACCTATACTAAGATAATGGCACATTTTAGGTCCGGCCAAGACCATGGACTATGGTTGTAACTCGGATACTCATAGTAGTCCATCACTTCGAGTTCCAGGATATCGGGCTCGAGGAATATTTTCAACTGAAAACATCCCTGTCATTGTCCTCGAGAGGAAGCATAAAGGAAAACCTTCCTTCTCCATCCTCCAATTCAGCCCTTTGATTTCATCATTTGGACTCTGGCTGATTGGGGGGTCTGTGTTTCACCTTTTTTTTATCTCCTAATGGGAATGATGTTTCGTGTGCACAAAGTGTCTCCGGTGATTGCCCTTCCATCCCTTCTCCATGTCAGATTGTTCATGATATTATGTCGATGTTTCTGATTGACTATCTGAAGATGGTACGGATTTGCGACCCGGTGATTTACTTCCAACCCGCTATTGCACTTCTAAGGCTGGAGTGAGAGTCTCCATCTCCTTATCCACAACATGAAATGCTTCAACTACTATGGACGTTTAGTCCATGATCACCAAGATGCTTGTCAGTCCTTTGACTAAATGAGCATCATGGGCACCACAAAGACTCTTAGCGTGTGTGTGCTTGGTTGGTCAGGTGATCAGTCTGCCGAACCTTAGCACGAGGTTTATACGGAAGGAAAGGAAAACTTCCGTAGCTCATTCTCTGTGAGAAATGGAACCGACACTTAAGAATCTTGCGGGTCTCACATATGGGTTGCAGCGGTGGAGTAAACCAGTATGATAGAAATCCCTTAGGTGGAATCTGGTATGGTGAATGAATTTCTTCTCTCTAAGGGTGTTAATCCAAGTTTGTAAAGCTACCCTTGTGAGAGTATCATCTCATATGATTGAACTTGTATCCTTGGGAGATGATATGCCACGTATTTATTTGCTCTCTTCTTTTTTTGAGTCGTGAAGCAAATTCATGAAGGAGCAAGAATCCAACGGATGAGTTGTGGCTTGTCGTCCTTCTTGGTCAGGTGATATCTTGGTGTAGCATGGTCCGTGTGCTAACACTTTGACATCGACCAAGTAGGGTCTGAACTTGTCATGGGTGAATACCACTACAGACAGTTCCTTCTCCGTTGTTTGTCGAACTCAGGTCAATGCTTTTGATAATGATGATTTCTTGCATTGATCCAGCTCTGTCCCGATTGTATGGTTACTAGCGTTGCACATGATCTTGATAGGAAGAATCCAATCAGGAGGTTGTATGATGGGGGCCTTCTCAGCTGACACTTCTCCCAATTTGGGACAAGGTGGAGCCTTTGGGAATTCTCACGAACTCTATCCATATCCGCGAGGTATAAACCAAAGGTTGTCCATGGACTGAGACATCATCAAGGAATTCCTCCATGATGTTCTCGACAAGGACAAAGGATGTCCTTGATAATGGGAGAGAAGACTGATATCATACACCTCTGTTGGTGCATTGCATAGACCAAACAATAAATACAGGTGGAGGTAGATGAAAATTGACTAGTGCCTCACCACTTAAAGTGGGTGCTTACATGGGGTAAATAATACCCACATGCAGGTGTGCCTACCTCCCTCATCGCATCATTCAGCCAAAAGGCTGTTTGTCCGGTTCAAGCGATACAATGGGTGTTGGGGTTGATCCCCGTCTAGTCTGTAGAGAATACCTGAAAATGGACCTGTACTTCTCTGAGACTGTTGCAGCCTGCCGAGCCTCATTCTCTGTCAGTTTATCACTGATGATGACTGGCGTGCTGCGATTGTCGTGAAGTGGTAAATATCTCTATTCCAAGTGGAAGAGAGACATGTCTCAATCCAAGTGGCAGCAATCAACAACTCTAGTGGAGGAGGCTGTGGTTCTCCACCATGTCGAGCTTGACTGCCCGGTTCTGCCCCTGGGATTGGGTGAGCATCTGAAAAATATGCTCATTGGTTCTTCACGGGGTCTGTCTAGCCCTTTGCGATAATGATCGTGCAAGGCTGAACTCACTGGTCATACAAGGTTGATCAGGATGTTTTCTTTGTCAACTCTGAGCTATAGCTCGATCGTGATTAAGTTGACAAGATGCTCTATTGGCTGATCCAACAAGAAGATTTTGTCACCTTTGAGGATATCGAAGATGTGGAAATCTAGGATCACTCTGTTGCGCCCCTCAGGCACAACTCGGATAATTCCTTTGTTTTCCAACATCTGGCCGTTGATCCCTTTCAGGTGCTTATGAAAAATCATCGACAACTTCTTGTGTGTCAGTCCCCTCAATAGGTGGAGGGCATTAAAGCTAGGGTCGACTAGCTCTGCTTCCTCCGTCATTCCTTGCTCGTAACCGCAGATAGACCCTTGGTCTGCGGTCGTGACTTTCGGAATGAATTACTTAGACCTTGAGCGTGCACACCTAACGTGGCAGATCCTTAAGGAAATTCTCTTGGTCTGGGGGTTTTTGTTTGCTCACGACGTGTGGTTGGAGGCGGTGGATCTAATGAAAGTGTGAGGATTTGCTGTTTGGTTCATGGGGAAGTCGGTGGGAGGGTCAGAAAACTGATCCTAAGGATGAGCACTATGTCTCAATCTACCAACGTTCGTTGTATGAGCACCATACCAAACTTCTCCCTGGTTGCTCCAAGTAGCTCATCTCTGAGCTTTGGGGATGGGATAGACAAACAGACAAACTTCAACGTTCACTTTGATCCAATCTCCTCCAACTCCTCTTGCACTCCGATTGTACCAAACTTTGCTTCCCCCGTCAGAGAAAAACAGGAAGAGTTCCGTCTTGGTTAATCCCGGGAATGTTAGGAGAGAACTTCTCCTCATCTATTGCAAGGAGTGTGAACAAACTATGGCAACGAGATTGGGGCGGATCTCGAAGCCATCAGATAATGGGGTGGAAGGATGGTGGCAATTCCAAACACTCGCGAAATGGAACCGCCTGATAACTAGGAGAAAACTCCATGTGGTAGATGGTTATGGGGATAAAGTGTACGGCTAAAAAAAATCCTACACTAGTGTTGCTACCGTCCCTCGGCAACGGCGCCAGAAAAGCTTGTTGGCACTACTTAGCCTAACTAAATCCGCAAGCGCACGGAGTACATTGTAGCCTTTCACCAGGGGAGTAGAAACCTGGATGTCAAATCCAAGGAACGGTAGACGCGACTAGCCTAGAACTTTCTTAACCGGACCCACCAGGGGAGGAAAGGGTAAAGGATGTAGAGAGCTTAACCTTAGTTAGCCACTCGTTACCCCAGACAACCTATCTTAATCTAACATGATCTGCTTCGACGGCTAGAACGGGAAGAACTCAGAACGGGGTGAGAGAGGGGTTCTTCCGGGCTCAGCACTACTGTTATGAGTACACCCGAACGTGGTGGAGTACAAAGGACGGACAGGGCTGTCACCACCTGCCGCCTACCACTACAGTTCCGTGGGGTGCAACACAACCTGAGGTGACTAGCCAGCACAGGCACCATGCCTAAGCTTTCAGCCACTGACCTCCACCCAACGCGAAGGGCTATAGAGGAAACCCCAAACAAGAGTCGCTGTCACTCGCGCAGACTCAGGTACCCGCAGATCATAGATAGCCAAGATAAATTGCTGAAAGTAAAGAGTAAACTAGCAAGATACTAAGGCAAGAGACCGAGGAACTTACTGAAGATATCTCTAAAGCTTTATTCCTCGGGGCGGAAATGTGGAGACGAGACCGAGGAAGAAATCCCGGACTCTCTCTACAAAGCACGGCTGTCACCCGAGCAACTCACCCACTCTCTCTCTACTCTACTCAACTCCAAGATAATAGTGGACTACATCTTGAGCCTTCTCTTCTCTCCAATGGATGGTGTGATGAGTGGGGGCGAAGGGCGCCTTTTATAGCCTCCCAAGGGTGGAATCCTGCTTAGGAGTGACGCACACCTCCTGCTTAGCATCCACGCAAAAGAGGAAGCGTGGAAGTCACGGTGGCACCGACTTTTGCAGGGACAGCCTGGATGATGTCCTGAAGTCGTTAGTTGTTGCGTTCACCTCAAGCGCGACAGTTAGGGGCCGGCCGGCCTAGGGGAGGCCGGCCGGCCTGGCCCTGGCCCCTCTCAGCCCTCCGTTGCGCCGACTCGCTCATCAACGGTTGCATGTTGTCCCTTGAGGCGGTTTTGAATGCGTTGAGTTGAGGTTGTCCGAGAATCCAAGGTAGGTGGACCCTCCAATCCATGGCTAGGCCTTTCGGGTCCTCGGATCAAACCAACATCAAACTCACGGCTCATGATCATCCTTGGTGTGTTAGATAGCTTGTGGATCAAAACCGTGGCCAGAAGAGCCAGAAGGGGGCCGGTCGGCCTGGGCTAGGCCGGCCGGCCTGGCCCTGTGCCAGTTTGGCCTCCTGTTTTTCCTGTTTGTTCCTTCGCTCACAAATTGCACAAAACTTGTGGAACTCATTAGTATAATGATATTAGCATGATTATCACTATATGAGCATGAAATCCGGAGAAATGTTGGCGGTAAAAGTCATGGATATCGACCGCCAACACCGGCCTGGCCCTGGTGCCACTTGGCACCGTCCTCTGCAGGAACGGTCCTGATGCTCTCCCAAGGTCGGTAACAGTTGCGTTTAGTTGAAGCTTGTACGAGAATCCTAGGATGTGGGCCCTTCAATCCATGTGCTTTCACCTCTAGGCCTTCCGGGTCCTTGGATCAAACCGACGTTGTTTGCACGGTTCTTGATCATCCTGGGCACTTGGCATGGCTTGTGGATCAATGACGTGGCCAGACCTGGCCAGTGGAGGCCGGTCGGCCTGGCCTAGGCCGGACGGCCTGGCTCTGTGCCAGGTTTGGCCCTTGTTTCTCCTGGTTCATCCTGCAAGCACAACTCATCCAAAACTTGTGGAATTTGTCAGTAAAAATACTTTTATGTATGGAATATGGTATGATCATCCTCATTTTACCGAAATGTTGACGGTCACTACGAGGTTATAATGGCCGCCAACACGCCCCCAAGCTTAGACTCTTGCTCGTCCTCGAGCAAGGCTAAAACTCTAGGTTCGGTAGGTCAGGAGTTGCTTCAATGTGTATACTCTTAAAGTACCCTGTGCTTAAGCCAAACTCAATGAATTATTTGAATAAGTTGGCGTAAAAGAGAACTCATACCATGGTTCCACGTGGGGCTGCATTGATTCACGTTTCGGGCTATTGAGAGCTTGAATGGTCATCTCTAAAGTATTTTCTGCAACTTTTCAGGTTCCATCTCGGAGATATGAATTTTTCAAAAGATGGTTGATTCATTCCCCGATGGTACTCTCGAGTCACTCAAGGTGTTTAATCCTCACTCTTGGTCGGGATTGACCAATAT
>CM027120.1:62240683-62351669 GCA_015476505.1 Urochloa ruziziensis
GAGGTTATAAAGGCCGTCAACAGAGAGCGCCGCGGTGGTACCCTCGGCGGCGGCATCGGCTTGCTCGACGGTGGCAACCGCGGCGTCATCATCGAGACGTTCGGCGACGACATAGCCGATGGTCAACGTCTCGAGCTGGACGACGTAGTGCATCGACACCACGCCAAGGGCCTTCTGGATCCTGAAGCGAAAGGTGCTCTTCAGGCACTCGGAGATACGGCCACCCAAAGATCTCGGGCGGCTGGCCAACGAGCTGCCCGATTGGGTACCCCCCTCCTCGAACTTCTGGCATATGGCGGTGGCGGCGTCCTCCAGGTCCTCGAGCTCCTCAACCTTGGATTAGAGGGCCCACAACCTTGGATTCTTCGACAGCCTCAATTGAACGCAACCGTTATCAACCTCAGGGAGCAATCAGGAGCGTCCACGACGAAGTCGGTGGCCAGACGTGCCAGGTGTAGGCCGACCGGCCTACACCAGGCCGGCCGGCCTGTTGCTGTGGCTTCAAGATACCCTCTTCAGCGTGGATGCTAAGCAGGATGGTGGCGTGAAGATTAAGCTGACATCCACCCCATGGAGGCTATAAAAGGCTGCTCATTCTTCCATTCAAGACACACACTACATCACTCAAGTCTCTACTTGAAGGGAGCTTTTGTATCTTTTTCATTTCTTAGATTAGGATTAGAGTTGGGAGTAGAGTCGAGTCGAGCTTTTGAAGAGTTTATTTATACAATTACTTTCTTACTTCAGAGCTTAAGTTTATCTTTTGTCTTTCTATCTTGCTCTTCTTTTAGAGTAAAGATCTGGCTCTCTTTAGAGCAAAGTCCTATCCCCTTTAGTTTTAGTGTAGAGTTTAGTTTAGCTCTACTGGGCTTTATCTCGCGGGTTTGCTCGCCTTAACCGGGCCGTAAGACGCCTTAGGGAAGACGGGGATTTCTCTTGACAGGCCTCAAGAGAAATCTTAATCATCGAGTGCAGACGTGGTGTCTGGCTTGTTGATTAACTAGGAAGTGTGTTGCACCCCACGGAACTGCAGTGGTAGGCGGCAGGTGGTGACAGCCCTGTCCGTCCTTCGTAGTCCACCACGTTCGGGTGTATTCATAACAGTAGTGCTGAGCCCGGAGAACCCCCTCTCTCATCCCGTTCTGAGGTTCTCCCGTTCTAGCCGTCGAAGCGAGCTCTGTTCCCGGTATCTAAGCTAGGGTCTAGGCTAAGGCTAGAGTGCCTTTTGCTCTGAGTTAGAAAGAATCTAGGTCCGGTCTCTCCCAACGTCTTTCCTTTTCTGTAGAAATAGGTGCTCCGTGTGTCGCTGGTCTTTCAGACCTTCTATCCGGTCATTAATTTGACCATTATCCACCCAAACCTAGAGTTTGTGCCCCTAGGTTTGTGGCTTGATATTTCTGGCAAGATATATCATTTCATTCTTCAATATACTTTAACCATCTGCTTCCCTGCGGAAATATAAATACGATACCCTAGGGTTACTCCCGAGGTGAAGTGCTACAACGAGATATATTCTGTGCGCTTGCAGAATTAATTTTGCATACAACGACATATATCTACGTGCTCTTGAGCATTGCTAAAACGTGACGCTAAGGAGTGCCAACACTCTCCGCCCTGTTTGAAGACGAGCTCCTCCCCGGTGCTGGCAAAGATGAAGACGCTGCAGCCACAAGTCCTCGCAATGTGGGTGGCGCACCCTGAAAAGGCCCGGGCATGGTAGCCCATCATGTATGTAGATTTGGTTTTGAATTTGTCGTTTGTTTATAAGAAACAACTTCATGGATGCATGTGTTATTTGTTAGAAATCTGGCTTTGTTTCTTATTGCATTTGGTATGCGGCTTAGAGAGATTTCATCAAGGGGGATCGCGTTCGTAAATGATTTAGGCACAGGGAGGTGAGGGGGATGCCGTATCCCACAGGCGTAGGCGGTCCCACGACTCGGCCGGCCCAGACCTTAGTCACTTACGCCTTGTTTCCATCTTTTCTAGGCACGCGAAGCATAATGCGATAAAAAACGTGACCAAAACGAAAGTAGATCATTTAGGGGGTGACCCCCTTAATAGCCCCCGAGGGAGGCTTGGCTCTGCCCGAGGCAAAGCCAAGGCTTCCTTACTACTAAGACAGACGATGTTCTAGTGTTCATGAACTATACACGACCTTCCTTTATTATCGATTGCAAAATACAAGATATGTACAGGAAAAGACTTGGAAGTTTAGGGATAGAATCGACGTAGCTGTTGGATATTCCAAGCATTGGCGAAAACTTCACCCTTTTCGTTCGCGAGCTTGTATGTGCCGGGCTTGAGAACATCAGCGATGATTTATGGCCCCTCCCATGGCGGCGTAAGCTTGTGGCGTCCTCGATTGTCCTGTTGGAGCCTTAGCACCAGATCTCCTTTGTTGAGGTCTTGACGTCGAACCCTCTATGCTTGATATCGTCGAAGAGATTGCTGTCGACAAATTCTCAAAATGGATTGAGGCCCGACCCATTGGAAAAATCAAATCCGAGCAAGCCGTGCAGTTCTTCACAGACATAATCCACAGATTCGGGGTGCCTAACTCTATAATAACTGACAATGGCACCCAGTTCACAGGCATGAAGTTCCTGGAGTTTTGCGACGCCCACCACATCCGCGTGGATTGGTCGGCTATGGCGCACCCACAGACGAACGGCCAAGTAGAACGTGCCAACGGCATGATACTACAGGGCCTGAAGCAGAGGTCCAACAAGGTCTAGTCCCCATACAGCGAAGGGCCACGTAATAGGGATGGTCTGCAAAGCGTGGGCCGGGAGGTGGGTCTTGCGCGCATAAAATTGGCACCCATCGCAGGTGCGCACGACCTCGGTGGCGTCGGCGACCGCCGTGGGCCAGTAGAAGCCCTGCCGGAATGCGTTGCCCATGAGAGTGCATGGTGCCGCATGGTGACCGCACACGCCAGCGTGGATGTCTTGAATCAACTCCCTGCCCTCGGGGATAGGGATGCAGCACTGCAGAATCCCCGAGGGACTGCGTTTGTACAGCTCCCTGTCGATCAGGATGAAAGATTTGGCCCGTCTCGCGATGCACCGTGCCTTGGTCCGGTCCGAGGGTAGCTTCCCTTGGTTGATCCTAACGAGGTACGGGTCACGCCAGTCTGGAGAGGTTGGGACCTCGTTGATCTCCATCGCTTCCGCCTCGTCACACGAGAGTGCCTTGAGACCCAAAGTCTCGAGTTCTTCTCTCGAGGTGTCTGCGTCCATAGGCTCGACGCTTGCATCCCTCGAGGGGGCAGCCCCCGTGGGTGCGCGTGGGGCCTCGAGCGGTTTCTTGAAGTCGACGGAGGGTTCTGGGCAGTCGCGGGCAAAGACATTTGGGGGACAGTGATCCGCCTCGACGCGATCTTGGCTAGCTCATCTGCTTCCTCGTTGTACTTACGAGCGATGTGGTTGAGCTCAAGGCCATGGAACTTGTCCTCGAGCCATTGCACTGCGTTGCAGTACGCCTCCATCTTTTCGTCGTGGCAGCTAGACTCCTTCATCACCTGATCGATGACCAGCTGTGAATCGCCCTAGATGTCGAGGCTCTTGATGCCAAGCTCGATGGCGATGCGAAGCCCGCTGAGGAGGGCCTCGTACTCTGCCATGTTATTGGATGCCGGGAAATGCAAACGCAGCACGTAGCGCATGTGCTCTTCGAGGGGTGAGACAAACAGGAGGCCAGCGCCAGCGCCGGTTTTCATCACCGACCCATCGAAGTACATGGTCCAGCACTCTGCTTGGATCTGGGGTGGGGGTAGCTGCGTGTCGGTCCATTCAGCGACAAAGTCTGCTAGGATTTGAGATTTTATCGTCTTTCGAGGTGCATAAGTGAGAGTTTCACTCATCAATTCCGCTGACCACTTGAGTATTCTATTTGAGGCATCCTGGTTGTGGACTATCTCTCCCAGGGGGAAAGACGAGACCACTGTGACGGGATGAGCCACGAAATAGTGGTGTAGCTTGCACCGCGCCAGTACTACCGCGTAGATCAACTTCAGGATCTGGGGGTATCGCATTTTGGTTTCAGACAGCACCTCACTAATGTAGTACACTGGCCTCTGGACACGCAAGGCATGGCCCTCCTCCGCTCTCTCCATGACGATGACTGCACTGACTACTTGGGTCGTCGCGGCCACATAGAGATAGAGGGGCTCGCCATCCTTTGGTGGTGTTAGGATTGGTGCGCGCGCGAGAGACGCCGTAAGCTTGTCGAGAGCTTCCTGAGCTTCAGGGTTCCAAGAAAAGCGTTCGTTCTTTTTCAAGAGCCGGTACAGGGGTAGGCCTTTCTCGCCGAGTCGCGAGATAAAACGGCTCAGGGCTGCCAGGCAGCCCAACACCCTTTGTACCCCCTTTAGATCACGGATCGGTCCCATTCGTTCGAGGGCCGAGACTTTCTCAGGGTTGGGTTCAATGCCTCGGTGAGAGACAATAAAACCCAAAAGCATGCCTCGAGGTACCCTAAAAATGCATTTCTCCGGGTTCAGTCTTACCTCGCCGGCCCGAAGGGCTTCGAACGCGGCGTGCAAGTCATTTACCAGGTCATCCGCCTTCCTGGATTTTACTACGACATCGTCGACATATGCCTCCACGGTTCGCCCGATTTGTTCCCCAAAAATGCGGAGCATACACCGTTGGTATGTAGCTCCAGCGTTCCAGAGACCAAAAGGCATCGTGACGTAGCAAAACATGCCGAAATGGATGATAAAAGAAGTCGCGAGCTGGTCGAATTCTTTCATCTTTATTTGGTGATAACCAGAATATGCATCAAGGAAACACAGAAGTTCACATCCCGCAGTAGAATCCACTATTTGATCGATGCGTGGCAAAGGAAAAGGAACTTTCGAACATGCTTTATTTAAACTAGTATAATCTACACACATCCTCCGCTTCCCATTCTTTTTCTTAATTAGTACAGGATTAGCTAGCCAACAAGGGCGCATCCCTCGAGGGGGCAGCCCCCGTGGGTGCGCGTGGGGCCTCGAGCGGTTTCTTGAAGTCGACGGAGGGTTCTGGGCAGTCGCGGGCAAAGACATTTGGGGGACAGTGATCCGCCTCGACGCGATCTTGGCTAGCTCATCTGCTTCCTCGTTGTACTTACGAGCGATGTGGTTGAGCTCAAGGCCATGGAACTTGTCCTCGAGCCATTGCACTGCGTTGCAGTACGCCTCCATCTTTTCGTCGTGGCAGCTAGACTCCTTCATCACCTGATCGATGACCAGCTGTGAATCGCCCTAGATGTCGAGGCTCTTGATGCCAAGCTCGATGGCGATGCGAAGCCCGCTGAGGAGGGCCTCGTACTCTGCCATGTTATTGGATGCCGGGAAATGCAAACGCAGCACGTAGCGCATGTGCTCTTCGAGGGGTGAGACAAACAGGAGGCCAGCGCCAGCGCCGGTTTTCATCACCGACCCATCGAAGTACATGGTCCAGCACTCTGCTTGGATCTGGGGTGGGGGTAGCTGCGTGTCGGTCCATTCAGCGACAAAGTCTGCTAGGATTTGAGATTTTATCGTCTTTCGAGGTGCATAAGTGAGAGTTTCACTCATCAATTCCGCTGACCACTTGAGTATTCTATTTGAGGCATCCTGGTTGTGGACTATCTCTCCCAGGGGGAAAGACGAGACCACTGTGACGGGATGAGCCACAAAATAGTGGCGTAGCTTGCGCCGCGCCAGTACTACCGCGTAGATCAACTTCAGGATCTGGGGGTATCGCATTTTGGTTTCAGACAGCACCTCACTAATGTAGTACACTGGCCTCTGGACACGCAAGGCATGGCCCTCCTCCGCTCTCTCCATGACGATGACTGCACTGACTACTTGGGTCGTCGCGGCCACATAGAGATAGAGGGGCTCGCCATCCTTTGGTGGTGTTAGGATTGGTGCGCGCGCGAGAGACGCCGTAAGCTTGTCGAGAGCTTCCTGAGCTTCGGGGTTCCAAGAAAAGCGTTCGTTCTTTTTCAAGAGCCGGTACAGGGGTAGGCCTTTCTCGCCGAGTCGCGAGATAAAACGGCTCAGGGCTGCCAGGCAGCCCAACACCCTTTGTACCCCCTTTAGATCACGGATCGGTCCCATTCGTTCGAGGGCCGAGACTTTCTCAGGGTTGGGTTCAATGCCTCGGTGAGAGACAATAAAACCCAAAAGCATGCCTCGAGGTACCCTAAAAATGCATTTCTCCGGGTTCAGTCTTACCTCGCCGGCCCGAAGGGCTTCGAACGCGGCGTGCAAGTCATTTACCAGGTCATCCGCCTTCCTGGATTTTACTACGACATCGTCGACATATGCCTCCACGGTTCGCCCGATTTGTTCCCCAAAAATGCGGAGCATACACCGTTGGTATGTAGCTCCAGCGTTCCAGAGACCAAAAGGCATCGTGACGTAGCAAAACATGCCGAAATGGATGATAAAAGAAGTCGCGAGCTGGTCGAATTCTTTCATCTTTATTTGGTGATAACCAGAATATGCATCAAGGAAACACAGAAGTTCACATCCCGCAGTAGAATCCACTATTTGATCGATGCGTGGCAAAGGAAAAGGAACTTTCGAACATGCTTTATTTAAACTAGTATAATCTACACACATCCTCCGCTTCCCATTCTTTTTCTTAATTAGTACAGGATTAGCTAGCCAGTCGGGATGGAATACCTCCTTGATGAATCCGGCCTCCTAGAGCTTACGCAGCTCCTCACCAACCGCCTGGCGCTTATGCTCGTCGAAGCGTCGCAGACGTTGCCTTACTGGCTTGGAGTGGGGCAGGATGTCAAGGAGTGCTCGGCGACCTCCCTCGGTATGCCAGGCATGTCCGAGGGGCTCCACGCGAAGATGTCGGCGTTGACGCGCAGAAAGTCGACGAGCACCACTTCCTATTTGCTGTCGAGGGTAGAGCTGATTCGCAGCGTCTTGCCATCAGGAACGTTGGGGCCGAGGGGCACTGCCTTGGTGTGCTCAGTGGGCTCAAAGCTGCCTGCGTGCCACTGCACGGGGTCGACGATTTCGTTCGTCAACCTCTCCAGGTTCGCGACGACCGCTTCGTCCTCCATGAGTGCTTCGGCGTACTCCACGCACTCAACGTCGCACTCGTAGGCATGCTCGAACGACGGCCCCACAGTGATGACGCCCTTTGGCCCCGGCATCTTCATCTTGAGGTAGGTGTAGTTCGGGATTGCCATGAACTTGGCGTAGCACGGGCACCCAAGGATGGCGTGGTATGCTCCCCGAAATCCTACGACCTCGAAGGTGAGCACCTCCTTGCAGAAGTTGTCCGGTGTGCCGAAGCAGACAGGCAGATCGATCTGTCCGAGGGGCTGGACTCGCCTCCCCGGCGCAACGCCATGGAAAGGCGTTTTGCTGGGGCGTAGCTGGTCCAGGCCGATTCCCATGAGCTCCAAGGTGTGGGCGTACATGATGTTGAGGCTGCTGCCTCCGTCCATGAGCACCTTGGAGAACCGGGTGTTGCTGATGATGGGGTCGACGATGAGCAGGTATTGCCCTGGGTTCAGGATGTAGTCAGGGTGATCTTCACGAGTGAAGGCGATGGTTTCTTCCGACCAGTCGAGGTAGGAAGGTGTGGCCTTGCGAACAGAGAAAACTTCTCGACGCTCGCGCTTGCGCTGTCGGGGTGTCATGCTCGTTGTTGGCCTCCCAAAGATGAAGAACACGTTCTCCACATCGGGGAAGCCGTCGTTGCCATTGTCGTCCACATCTTTCTTCGGGTTCTCTTCCTTCAAGGCGATGTGGTTGTAATACTTCCGCAGCATCTCGCACTGCTCGAGGGTATGGGTGACCACGCCCTTGTGGTAAGGGCACGGCTTCTTGAGCATGTCGTCGAACACACCACCGCCTCGAGGGGGGCCTCGTGGTGGGCCCCAAGGGCCCTTGCGGGCTGGGTCTACTGCGAGGGCCTCGTCGGAGTCTTCGTCTTGCCCTTGGTCACGCGGGGCTTGCTATCCCTTCTTACCTTTCTTGCTCCATCGCTGCTTTTTCGCGAAGCCCTTGCGTTTGCTGCCCTCCGCCGATGCTTCTTCCGCGAGCTTTCCCTTTTTTCCATCGAAGATGACCCCCACCGCCTCTTCCCCGGAGGCGAAGCAGGTGGCGACATCAAACAGCCCGTTCACATTGGTGGGAGGGCTTCGTCCCAACTTGCGCACCAGGTCCCGGCATGTCGTGCCTTCAAGGAAGGCATGAATGACCTCTGAGTCGCCGACGCTCGGGAGCTCGGTGCAGCGCTTGGAGAAACGGCGGATGAAGTCTCTCAGAGACTCGCTGGGTTTCTGGTGACACCCTCGCAGGTCCCAAGAGTTTCCAGGGCATATGTACGTGCCCTGAAAGTTGCCCATGAAGGTCTCGACTAGATCGTTCCAGTCGCAGATCTGGTTTTCGGGCAAATGCTCCAGCCACGTTCGTGCGAAATCTGCGAGGTGGAGAGGCAGATTGCGGATGATGGCAGCGTTGTCGGTTGCACCGCCTAGCATGCAGGCCAGGCGGTAGTCGTTGAGCTAGACTAGGGGTTCGTCTCCCCCGAATATTTGGAGATAGTCGAGGGTTGTCGGAAACGAGGGGGGATTGGAGCCGTGCGGATCTCACAACTGAACACGCGGGTTCCTAGAGGTTCCGGTGTTGGGCTTCTATCCTCCCGGCTATCGTAGCGGCCTCCACGTCGTGGGTGGTAACCGTGGGTTACCGTTGCGTCCTACATTTTCTTGTTTAGGATGTGGCGGGCGTCGCCGTCATCGGCGTCGCCGCGCGTGTCCAGGATCCGCTCCTTTACGGACTTCCTCTTGTCGTGATCGTGGGCCGAGGGAACTTTCCCTTCATTCGCCGGTTGAGCCGTCGATGCCTGGCGTCTAAGCGGGGTGTGGGCCGACTCCGCCCGGTCCTGCATAATTCCCTCGACCCCGGTGTTGGTCGAATGGCGCATGCGGGACGCGGAGCTCTCGGCTTGTTGCACCGCGGCTTGCTCGATGAGGGCCTGTGCCTCGCGGCGTAGGTTGTGGCCTTTGGATGTCGAGGGTTCGGGCATGGCCCGAATCAGGGTGGCCACGGTGATGAGCTTCTGGATTGTCCTTGTCAGCACCAGCGAGTCGTCTATGTCGTCGTCGGCCTCGATGCGAGCTTGAGCAACGCGTCCTGCCTCTCTGGCATGCATTCCGCACTCAAGGTGTTGTTCCTCGAGCGTGGCTAGCAGCTGGCGTTCTTCCTCAAGGGTAGCCTCCAGTTCTCGGACCCGAGCCAGCCGCGCCCACAGGGATGCCGCATCGCTTGGTGGCGTAGTCATTTGGGAGGTCGTTGCGTTGTGCGCGTGATCTCCTGCGCCGCCCGCTCCGTTGTCCTCGCCGTCGAGTCCTGTCGAAATGACGACGAAGCACTCCCTCGTGGGGTCGTAATCCCCCATGCTGGAGTAGTCAGAGTAGGTGAGACAGTAGTCCGCCTCAGCCTGGAATGACAAAAAAGCCTCGCGATCACGAAGTCCAGAGTAGTCCCACTCCGGGGCCTCCTGACCGCGTACTTGTCCCTCGCTGTCGGTGTCGGGATACGAATTACCAAGTGAGGACGTGAGGAGGTTGCGGATCGAGATCAGGAGATGTCCCGGCAGATCCTCGTACGCGTCCATGGCCGTGTCGACCGACGAAGAGTACGTTCTGCTGGTGTTGCGTATTCTATGGGGAAATCGCGACGGCACGGCCATGCTTTCCCTCGTGGCATGTGTTGGTATTTCTTACGACCTACAGATAAATCCGCAAGTGTACGGATACCGATGTAGCTTTCACCCGAGAGTATTCCAGGGATCGATTTCCACGGGGAACGAGAAGTGTACTAATCCTTTAATTAATTCGTCCGAAAGGGTAATATGGGGGATATGGATGACAACAAAAAGAAAGGAAGAGATAAGAAGGCTGAGGGTAGAGAGGGTACTTGTGCGGCAATACTGGATATTTCGATAGATCAAGCAAGGCAGACTTATTCAAGATAGTTCACTTCGGGCACCTGAGACACCACCACTCACAGAAAGGGATGAGAAGGGGAGTGGTACCGCCTACCCCTAAGTCCTACAGTCCAGAACTAACGTGGTGGATTACGTCGGCCGGTCAGGGCTGTCACCACCTGCCGGCTACCACAACTATTCCGTTGAACTGGGTGCAAACCAAGGTAACGACTAGTCTAGGCACCACGCCTATACTAATAATTACTACTTCACTTGATATCAGAGCAAAGCACCCACTACTAAGTAGTGAACGAGGAACCAGTAAACAAAAGCTAGCAAGTCTGAATGCTTAATTAATCAGAGGGAGCCAGAATTACCAGACAAGACCCAGATGTTACTCGAAGTTGAGCTGCATCCGCCGAGGTACAAAGTGGAAGAGAAGCCGACAGCTCCGGCTTCTCTCCCGGACTCTCACCTCACCTCTCTCCCTATTTTCTAAGTATGGGAGTGGTAGCGCTTCGCCATAGAGCTTCTTCTCCTCTATTTTGTTGTGTCTTGAGTGGGAGTGAAGGGTGCCTTTTATAGCCCTCCAAGGGCGAATCCCTACGTAACTGTCACGCCACCTGCCCGCTTAGGCTTCACGCGAAAGAGGAGGCGTAACTGCAATGGTTGCAGGCCGATCGGCCTGAAGGAGGCCGTTCAGCTTGGGATTTCTGCCATCTGGCACAATCTTTCTTGTGGACGCTCTTGATGATGTCCTGAGGTCGGTAGTTGCTGGATTGGCGACGGTTGCAGCAGTTGGGGGCTGGCCAGCCTAGGGTAGGCCGTTCGGCCTGGCCCTGGCCCCTCTCGGCCCTCCGTTGCACCGACTCGCTCATCAACGGTTGCATGTTGTCCCTTGAGGCGGTTTTGGTTGCGTTGAGTTGAAGTTGTCCGAGAATCCTAGGTAGGTGGACCTTCCAATCCATGGCCTAGGCCTTTCGGTCTTAACTTCATTTATTCTTGTCAATTCCTTGCTTGGGGGTCCATTGCTGACTCCCTAAGGTCCTTGTGCAAAGTTTGGAGCATTTTGGGGATGATTGTTGGCCGGCCGGCCTGGCAGGGTTCTGCCGGCGATCTTCCCGGACGCGTAACTCTCTCGTCCGGACTCCGAATTGGGTCATCCAAATATCCATTTCGATCATCTTGGAAAGATCTTCGACATGGTGCTGTCAAATATGTTATTTGGATAACTTTTGCACCATGTCCAAGTCTGCTTTGTCTCGAGATGAACCTTCACTTGTATGGCTTCACCAATGTTGATATTTATGCACCATATTATCTGTATTTCCTTGCAAAACATATTGGTGCACAAAACTTGTGGAACTCATTAGTGTAAATGATATTAGCATGATTATGTCTATATGAGCATGAAATCTGGAGAAATGTTGGCGGTAAAAATCATGGATATCGACCGCCAACAGCATGCGTCACCAGGGTTGACGATGGAGGTGCGGCTCGCCCCGGCATGGCGGCTGGTGATGACGCATCAACTTCACTGTGCTCGAGAGAGAGCGCACGAGCTGCCCTGCGTCACTCCACGTGCGCCTGCCACGAACGCTGCCCTGAACGCCTCCTGCGTCGGGGCGACGGTGGCGGTGGCGCCGCTGCCTCTACGTTTGCGTTCGTGGCGAGTAGCCGCATGAGGTAGCCATTGCCGGTGGCTTCGAACACCATGCTTCCGAACTGAATAGTGTATCCGGCTGGAAACGGGTCTGACGAACCGCTGGGATAACGGTCGCTATGGCGCTCCATGTGGATCACCATCGAGAGAACTGGTGGGCAAAGAGAATGATCACAGCGCGCTCCCCCTACCTGGCACGCCACTGTCGGTGTTTGGACCCAAGGGGCCTGAACGTCAACGAGAAAGTGCGCTGCGTCCCGTCTCTCGATGATCGGCGTAAGAGCAAACACAATGACACAAGGTTTATCGTGGTTCCAGCCTCGAGGCCGTACGTCCAGCAGAATGTGAGTGTGCACTATGTCATCTTGCGCCGGGGTGCTCGTAGTAGGGGTTTACAAGCAAGGAGGGAGAGGAGGTGAGGCCTCCAAGTCCCAAGCGGTTGTTCGGGTGGTTGTTGCTAAAACGATGCGTGTGAGCGGAGGTGTTGGTTTTGTTCATCGTTCTCTTTCTGGACGAGGGCTGCCTCCTCCTTTTATAGACCAAGGAGGGGCAGTGACAAACGTAGATGCAGTGAACCTTACAGTCGTCGTACACTGGAAAGCATGGCTTCAGGCATGGTCATCGTCCTTGTGGGTCTTTTCACCTGTCTGTGAGCCTGTGGGCGTCCTTGGCTTCGGTGGACGGCATGGTGGATCCTGTTGAGAGCGTCAGCGCCCTGTACCCGCGTTGGGGTTGTTTCGAGGGCTGGCGTCGACCGGCGCCCATCCTTTGTCAACATCCGTACATTCGTCGAGGGTCCACCATGCCTGTTCACAGGGCTTCGTCTCGGGACCGGCGCGGGAGTTGGCAGCATAGGGGTCACGGAGCAGCATCGGCCTATCCGCACAGGGCCACGCATACCTGTACAGTATCAGGGATGGAGGCATAGTGAGCGGAGTTGGCAGATACGACCTGGGATGGCCAGAGATTTGCCTTTTGACTTCTGCATCCCGCATTAAATGCTCTTGCCAGCGGGGCAGGTGAGCGCGTCCGCCTTGCCTGTCGGGGGTTACCCTTGAGCGAGGCGGAGTTTCCAGATCGAGGGGTGCGCAGGCCTCGATCGGGGAAGCCTCGATCGAAGCAGAGTTCTTTGCTCGCTCAAGGGGGGTCGACACCTTCGAGCGAGGCGGAGATGCTGTGCTCGCCGGGGCCCTCGATCCGTGGCCTTGAGTGAATTATCTATTTGTCTGATTAAGGGGTGATCATCCTATTGATTAGGGGACCCCCTCGTGGCTGTCCCCGACAAGAGTGCATCATTTTGCAATCTGAGATTGACAACACTCAGCCGTCCCTTGGATTTTGGCTTTTGAACCGTCTGCCAAGCCACCAAGTTTCCACCCTTTTTTTCTTAGTTATTTCCTCTCCAGATACACTGTTTTCTTGATCGATCAATGTTCTCAATAGCACCAGCTTGGAATTTAATAGTACACATTGCAAAAGTAGTAGAAGGTGTTAACACAGAATTTGCCATTTCTAATCTGCCAGAGTAAGAAAGGAGAGAGGAACAAGCTGTCAATCTCCTTTCAATCCTATCCATGATAGGGGTAAGATCACTTATCCTTGGCTTTGTTGTCCCCATTGGCAGGCCTAAATAGGTAAATGGCATACCACCAATCGGACATCCAAGGGCAGCAGCAAGGTCTGCCATTTTCGACTCTGGGACATTAATGGGAATCATAAGAGATTTGTGGAAGTTAACCTTCAGGCCCGTTGACTCTCCAAAGTCATTCAGAAGGTCCTTCACATATAGTAGTTCTGTAACATCTGCTTGCATCAACAAGAGAGTATCATCTGCAAACTGAACAATTGGAAAATCTCCATCTGGTTGAGGGATGGGGATATGAAGTAGCCCATCTATGCAAGCATTATTGATCACATATTGTAGTAGCTCTGCTGCTAGTACACCGGGCCCTGTCCTTGGCCCCTCCACCGCAGGCCTTCTCCCGGGCCGGCCCTGAGCACCACCGCGCCAGCACTCAAGTCCCGCCGTTGCCTCGTCCCCGAGCTGCGCTGCCCCTGTCACCGAGCTGCCCCATCCATCTACGCCTGGCCTTGGCCCTGACCACCACCGCCCCTTCCTCTCCTAGCCCGGCCCCCCGAGTGCCACCGTGCCGGCCTGCGAGCCCCACTATCGCCTCGATCCTGAGCTCTTCCACCCCTGTAGTCGAGCTCCCCCACCCACTCTGCCCGGCCTCGACTGCAACCGCCACCACTGTTGGCGGCACTTAAGCACACCAAATGTGAACCGCAAGTGCATAGATCATTGTATGTTTTTCCTTAGAGTATTCCCCCAAGGTTTATCAATACGTAGATCGACAATGAACTCTTTGGGTTTTCCATATGAGGGTGAACACAAGTGTAAGATGGATGATTGGATCACATTCGGACGATACGAGGTAACACAACCCAAGGTAGTACAAGACTAATGTCTTCTAGTTGTGGCTCCAGCCAAAGTGGTAACCAATCTAAACTCATACCATGATAAAGCGTCGTCCCTAAGAAAGTGGCTCGCAAGCGGCCTACTTTCCCATGGTCGCCCCCACGAGGTGCGTGTCAATGCCTGAGATTATTCAACTTTACCTCAAATAACTACCAAGTGCTCTTACTCGAAGCTCCTCCTCTTGAAAGCTGTTGCAAAGACTCCCACGATACTCGACATTGATCAAACTCAACATTATAGGTTCGTTCGGCCTTTTCCCTCCGCATGCTGCCACCACACGAAGGTAATCAACCACCGACTTCATAATTAGATCTATTCCTACTAAGAACATATGGTGGCCTCACATATGAATGAATAAAGGCATGCATCAAAGTAGATCAAAGTAAAGACAAGATTAGATTGATATCACCTTTGAATGTACATATGCCTTGATGAACCCAAGGCATGGCTCCGAAACTCCGCCATGGCTTTGCCATGTAGGGACGACCATGATGGCTAGGATCTGGCCTAAGCCATCTCCTAGGCAATCTCGAGGGCTTACAGCAGCCGTCGACTTCCTTTGGTGTGTGCCCTCTATTCATTGACCTCTGGTGAATGGATGCACGTGCCGTTAGATATACGAAGTATTTATAGCCTGAGGTAACCTTAGGTCAAAGGGGAGCTTGAGGCGACATAGAAAGGGGTTGGGCTGGCCAACAAAGGCTTTTCCTTCGACCCCTCGCGCTAGCATCATCCCCACATCTTCCTGATCCTTCTGGAGTCTTTGTTCCGCTTCATGTGGGCCTGGGTTGTTGATTGCTTCGAGATAAGGATGGATCTTGATTCCAAGTCCTCATTTGATTAGCCTTTATCCCAAAGTATCGCGGCCTTTTCTTCAATTAAGCCTTGTTGGAGGTCGACCCGTTAGAGCTAAGAATGATTGTGCTTCAATCCCTTTGGGCCTCTTTAGAGCTTCTGGACTTTATATTTTTCTAGATCGATGTTGGTCTTGGGCCTTGTCCAAATATGCTCCAAAATAGTCTAAAATCCTATGTAAACAAAAATCCTCCAAAAATATATGCACATGTGAAAACGGGTTATTTCACGTGCCAAGTGGTGGGTTAGTATAAGGATTAGTTCAAAATCTCCACTTACATGGCACTAAAAATAGTGACAATAATGAGCACCAACAGCCGCCCCTTCCTCTCCCGGCCTAGCCCCGAGCGCCGCCGCGCCCGAGCACCATCGCCTCGTCGAGCTCCGCCGCTGCCTTGCTTTCTCTCCGCCTTGGTACTAAGAGCCATCGCACGGGCTTCTTCCTCTCCGCCTCAGCCCTGAGCGCCGCGCCGATTCCTCTCGCCCCTTCACGGCCGACCCAAAGACCAGTTGGTTTATTTTTTTCAATAATTAAAATTCAATTACCAAATGTGTCCCTTCTCACAGAAATTGTGGTAGAAATTGTGATAGAACTAGTTTGCAATATAAATAACAAATGGATAATTTTTTGGTGCTAGGAATTGTGATATAAAATAGTTTTATTTTTATGTTGCTAGGCCGCAAGAAATAATTTGTGATATAAATAATAAATGGATAATTTTTTGGTGCTAGGAATTGTAATATAAAATAGTTTTATTTTTATGTTGCTAGGATTTCTGATAGAAATAGTTTGTGATATAAAAATAAATACATAATTTTTTTATGCTCGAAAATTTGATATAAAATAGTTTTATTTTTATGTTGCTAGGGATAAAGTTGTATTGCAATAATTACAGATCATATATAAATATAAAATAGTTTTAATTTTTCATATAAATAACAATTGGATAATTAAAGTTGTATTGCAAATAATTATAGATCATGGATAACAACGAGAACAACAATAATGAGAACACGATAAAGAGAACAACGTCATTGAGCCAGATCTTAGCAAAGTAGTTGATCGTACATTGCTAGAGGCGGAGGCAGAACAAGAGCCTAGAAAGGACATTGAATCATTGGAGGAAGATGATGGTTACTCTTCTAGCGCTTATTCAACCCCACCTGAATATCAACCAAGCCCATCGAGGCATGGTCGATGGCTAGAAGAAGATGACCCTGAATACGATTCGTTCGCATAGGTACACCTAGTTTTATAATGTTTTAGTTATATGCATCATTTGATCATATGAAGACTAGAACTGCAACTATTCTTTCCTCTATAGAACATGACCAATATCCGGCACAGTCCCCATGGTGACAATGCAGATCTGCTGTCAATGAACAGGATGTAGCTGTCTCTGCCCCACCGCCTTCGGCTACTACAACTTCTACTAGTAAGCCGAAACGTAAACGTGGGGAGCCAAGTGAAAAGCAGATCCATATAGTGTCAGTGTTTCATGAACCAGCTAGAAATTTGTGTTTTGCTGCTCCGAGAATCACTGGTTAGCACTCAAAGATACAGGAATTATACTGGTTTGGGCAGGAGCCCGAAGTCCAGTTGTGGGGTGGCCAGTTCGTGTTCCTCTGTTCAAGTGCTCAGATGGCTTATAGGAGGCGCTCATAAGCGGGTGCATGTGTGTGAGAAAGAAGTGAGACTGGGAGCCTAAGGATTCACAAATATGGGAGTGAGAGTATGGGTATGCATGGGAATACGTGTCACAACTACAAAAAGAAAGCCGGCTCCTCTTATATATCCAAGGGCCGGGTACAGCGAGAAAGGAGGGGTGCCTCGACCCTAGAGGTCGGTAGGCCTACATGTGGGAGGTCATGGTTTGCTTGGTCACCTGGTGGTACTGGGCCCATCGTCCAGGTCCCCCATGTGTTGACTTCCTCCTTCATGGAATGGTGGAACCTGATCATGTTGAACAGGCCACACCACTGTGCGTCGTGGTGTGCATAGCGGCCATCATGGTGGCTATACTCAAGGCGTGCCAGTGCACGAGGCTCAGAGCGAGGAGTGGAACCCATACTCATCCGGCCACCTGCCCCTGAGATGGTATTGGTGACGTACGTAGCTCCCGACCACCGGGGTTGGTTGAAGGTCAACGCCACAGGTAGGAAGTGAGGCGAGGCCCTGCGGTGCGGGGTCTGCCCTGTTGCGTCAGGTCATGGTCGTATGCCACGACTGTGATGTGGATGGGGCGGCATTAGGTGGCTTGACTACACCCCGGTGGAGTCGCCCGGGTCATGATGTTGATTCTGACCAAGGCGTCGGAGCGGTCTGAAGGGGTTCACCCCATGCTTCGGTCTGCTGGTCCGAAGGATGTTCGCTGTGCCTTAGGCTTCATGGCCAAGGCTGTATCATGATGCAGGCATGTCTAGTCGAGTAGGTGCAATGAAAGTGCATGGGCCCCTGGCATCCTTTCCCTCCCGTCTCCCGGCTGGCGGGGTGAGAGTCGGAGATTGCCACGCGTCCACGGTCCGATAGTGTGGTCGAGAAAGCGCGAGGTCATGGGAGGCTTAGCCAGGCGGCTGTCTCCCATGTGGGCTTGCTTGTCTTTGGGCCACTTTTGTATGACCACGACCCAGGGAAATAGTGACTTGGGGTACCCCAGGTACATATCCCCGTCAATAGCTTTCGAGTGTCTTTACGATTTTTTGCAATTGTGAAGGCGCTTGTCATTCCCGCGTCAGATTTGAACTAGTGATACAAGGATTTGGACTAGCGTCAGATCTGCTCTACCATCTGAGCTATCCTGACCCGTGCCAGGTTTTGAATTTCATCGAGGCTGCAAGAGCGGACTCAGTGAGTCTAGCCCCCGAGCCTCTGAAGGAGTCATCGACTTGTTCAGAGGGTTAACAGTGCAGGCCGGGTTCTCACGTTGTCCACAGGGGGCGTGCAAGTGCACCCAGTGGATGTAGCCCTTGAGCTTCTCGAGGAGTCGTAGACTCATTTAGAGGGTTAGCTCTGCAAATTAGTGCCCCCCTGTGCGTGATGTCTCATTACGTCTCATCGCGTGTTCCGCCACATGGGGTTTCGGCTTGCGTTCGCCAGTTTTTGTGGTGCAGTCGCGTGCTCCCGAGGTCGAGGATGAGGAGGATGAAAAAGAAGATGACGATGATGACGACGATGATGAAGGTGATGTTTCCTTTTTTTCCTACACCCCTCCCCACCTCTCTTTGCTATGATGAGTTGGGGCGACTAGGGTGGTTCCAGTGGACTGGGGCCAGCGGCAGGTCCAGTGTGGCCGACGCAATTGGCTCCAGCCGCGATGTGTCCATCGGGGCCAGAGCAACTGAAGAGGATTGGTCTGCGTCGAAGCGCACAGCCTCTATGTCACCCCAGGGATCGAGCCCCAAGCATTTGCGGCTCCTGATGGTTTTGCTGCCGCTCTGAGTGACTGCCCGGATATGATCATCATTGACGAGACCAACTCAGAGCCCATCACAGAGGTAGTGCCACGGCGGCCCAGGCGGCTCTTGCGGTGATGAGTCCCCATGCTACGATCGATACAATGGGGGACAGCATCAGCGTTGCAACTCTGTAAGGGGCACTCGTGCATCCCAATTGGTGATGCTCCCTGCATCTGCCAGGGTCGAGCTCACACGCGATCGAAGATGTCCTCACATGGCCGAACCCTTCTGACCCTAGCAAGACCTTGTTCTCCCTCGATGATTGCGAAGAATGCGCAGCTTGGGCTCGTGCTAAGGAGCGCAATGAAGACATCCAGTCCTACCTGCTCAAGATGGAGGAGTTGATGGCATCACTTTTGGGCTTGAGAACCAGCGCACTGGGCACGCTGGAGGGTGAAGTCTTGCCATGAGGGCAGGTTCGTGTTTTTTGTTTTTATTCAGGCTTCCATGCACTTCTCGGTCTTTTGTCGCCCGATCATGATGCGATGCTCTACTATTTTTATCAGGAGCTAATGTGGCTTTCGGTGAGCAAGTCGGGGTACCTCCACCAAGCTTATGAGGCCCATTCAAGTGGAGTGATTGACCATTAGTGTTTGCAGGAGTCTGAGGTGGAGGTTCAAAGGTTGAAGGGTAGCCTGGAAGCAGTGCACTAGTCCACCCAGTCGACCGCCATGGCTCAACGGAGGGAGTATTAGGAGAAAATTTCATTCTTGGGCACGCAGGTTGTGGGGCTGAAGTCGATGGTCACTTCTATGGATCAAGAGTGTGCCGTCGCCTTCACCGCCAGAGAGGAAGCTGAATGATTTTTGGCGATGCTCGAGGCCGAGAACTGGGGACTTTGTATCGTCTGTGTAGATGAGGAATTATTTTGCTCTCCGAGGCTGTATTCGTGGTTTATTTGGTAAAATTTATCCACGCTAATGCACTTTTGATCCTGCAGGGCTACGCAGGAAAGTGGCATCCATGCTGACCGAGTAGGTTGAGGCAAGCGAGAGGGCTCGGGCGACGGCTGATGAGCTAAGGGCTCTCACTGGCTCTGTGTGTGCCTTGTGCTTGGTTGTGCTGGGAGAAGGTCGAGGCAGCGCGCAGATCGCAGATCGGGTGGAGGAGGCTCGTCTCCCAGTGGACCTCCTTATCACTAAGGGGGTCTACATGGGGGCGCTGACCGCCCCTACATCAGTTGCCAGGAACTATGGTGGCATCGACTTTGCGGTGGTGGTACGAGGGTGTCCCTACGATCGGACCTGGTCGCTCCAAGTGCTCAGTAGATAGCCAACAAGGTCCCTCCTAACACCATCCACACTCGGCACTGTGCCCCTGGAGAATGGAGTTGTTTAGTTTCTGTTTACAGTTGAACTTTTAATTGTGCTGGATGTGATGAACAGGTTAAATGGTGTGTTCATGTTTGGTTGTTTTGTACAATTTGCCTTTCAAGTTGCTCTTAATCTACTGTGAGCAGCATTTTGATTTCCCCCTTGTTCCTTGTGTGCTGGTGCATGACTTAGCTTGGGGGCCAGCCCACGGAGCTTGAGTCTCGGTACGACCTGATGACACGGCAAGGGTCAGGGATTTGCAGTTGCTGGCTCTTAGTGATTTGGAGTGAACTTGATCGGTCGTGAATATTTACTTTTTTGGATGTCTACTTTTAGATTTTTCCTGTATTACCCATGTATGTAGCCCCCACGAGGGATCTGTGTCGACTGCACGCGCTGGTCGGTACAGATTGCTCAGCAAGAACTACACGACCGGGCGCCAGAGGAAAAACGAAGGAGAAAAGATGCAACTATGCAATGTAATTCACAGGAGAAAGAAAGTGAATTTACATGAAATGTGTAATGCACAAAAGCTTGGGATAAAAATGATGTAGCTATTTGATGTTCCTTGAGTTGGTGAAGATTTTGCTGTTCTGAACCTACAGCTTGTAAGACCCTGGGTGTAGTACCTCCGCGACGGTGAAGTGGCCCTCCCAGGGCGGTGCGAGCTTGTGCGTGTCCTTGGTTGCTTGGACTCTTTGGAGAACCAAGTCACCAACCTAGAATGCCCAACCTCAAATGTTCATGCTATGGTAGAGTTGTAAGGCCTATTGGTATTTAGAAGATCTGAGGAGGGCCACGTCGCGTGCTTCGTCGAGCTGGTCGAGTGCGTCCTGTCGTTCCTCAACTGCCCGTGCCTTGTTGTACGCTCGAACCCATGGAGCTCCGTAATCAAGGTTGGTCAGGAGCACGGCATCCGCGTTGTACACCATGAAAATGGGCATGAAGCCCATGGATCGATTGGGGGTCATTCTAAGACTCCACAGCACGGCAAGCACTTTGTTGGCCCACCGCCCCGCGAACTTACGTCGCCTATCATGTATGCATGGCTTCAGGCCTTGTAGGACCATGCCGTTAGCACACTCGACCTGACCATTAGTTTGGGGATGTGCCACGGAGGCCGAATCGACCCGGATATTATAATTGTCACAACAATGTAGGAATTTTTTGCCGGTGAACTGCATTCCATTGTCTGTGATAATGGAGTTTGGAACTCCAAAGTGATACTTGATATCAAAAGAATTCTACCGCCTCCTCAGACCAGATCCTTGTGGCGGGCTTTGCCTCAATCCACTTGGTGAACTTGTCTATCACGACAAGGAGGTGGGTGGAGCCCCCGGGCGCTTTCCTGAGGGGCCTGACCAGGTCGAGGGCGAATGGCCAGGCCAAGGAGATGGTTTGCAGCTCTTGCGCGGGCAGGTGCGTTTGCCATGCGTAGTACTGGCACCCTTCACAGGTGCGCATGATGTCTTGGCATCCGCGACCACCGTGGGCCAGAAGAAACCCTGCCCGAATGCTTTCCCAACCAGCATCCTAGGGGCAGCGTGATGTCCGGAGATGCCTGTTGGCATTTCTTAACATCGCTACCAAATTGGTGTATCCGGCAATGCCGCCAGAAGATGTCGTATGGTATTCTAACAAATGCGAATGAATCCGCAAGCGCACGGATATACCATTGTAGCACTTCACCATGAGTATCCCCAAGGGTATTGTATTTTCCCAAAGGAAGGTGGTAGGTCAAAGAGTACTGTTGTGATCATGAATACAGCAAGCCATGAATAGAATCAATGACTCGAGACAGGGGTAAGATAAATGATAAGATAGTAGTGTGACACACGGGATCATCTCAAGATAAACTAGGCTATGGAGAAGGACTAAGAGTTAGCATCTAGGTTCTAATGTACTTCCTATATACTGCACAAGTCATGTCAGCACAACAAATATACACATGTTATATACTAAGCCTATGCATCCAAACACACACGGGGAGATAGCGTCCCTCACCGCTTCTGCATGGTGAAGTGACTACTTATTTACAAACTCCTACAGTTATACCCGAATATGGAGGATTTCAAAGGACCGACAGGGCTATCACCACCTGTGGCCTACCTCGGCCAAACCGTGAGGCAAGCTCATATCCAATGAAGCTATACAATCCAAGCACCATGCTTGTATTGATAACAACACTTCAGCCGGCCAGGCTATGGAGAAGGACTAAGTAGCCATTGAGCTGATGTTGTGGCATAGATCATGGAGGCTATACATGATATGAAACCATACTCTACACGAACTAGAGCAAAGTCTAATACACATGGGGGCATAAGGTCCTACAGTACCGAAGCAAGGGTATATGACTAACTCATGAGCATATAAGCCAAGCAACACAAGGTAGCAAGAACATGAACACAGCTCACACATATCATGACTAAGACAAACATTATATAGAGAAGATGTATCTTTGAAGTGGAGCAAAGTCATCCTAGGAATAAAAGATACAAGAGCCATACCCTAGACTCTAAGAAGACCTAGAACCTGAAGTAGAGTTACTCTAGCCTAAATCCACTAAGCCTAGAAACTAAGAGGAAGAGAGTGAATTTCAAGTGGTGTATGTATCTTCATTTGGATCCGCTCCCCTCATATTTATATGCTCCAAGAGGCGGTGTCCGAAGAGAATCTTCTAGGAATATTCTCTAACTGACTTTAGGACAGGACATGTGGAGGTCGGAGGTGAGGAGAGCCAAAGGCGGTTTGGCTGACCCCCTGTGGGCCCTGCTCGCAACCGCCTTTCTCTAGGTGGCCGCCAGGTGTGTCCCAATTGTGGGTGCAAGTGCACACCGGTGAATAAAGCCATTTGTCGTCATTTGTGGGCCGTTCAATCCATATGATGTGTGCTTGGCACCCTCTAATTGGTTAGAGTTGTGCTTCTTGGATTCTAGAGGATGGTTTACTCCTTTATTCTGTGCTAATTCACCTGCTACCAAATAATATCCAATGACATGTGGAACTACATTATTCGAAGGGAAAGATGCATGTAAGAAATGCCAATTCTCCTTTATTCTTGAGTATATTGATGGCTAATTTTGGTACTTAATAGCCATTAACAACTACCCCAAGCTAGCCTCTTGCTCGTCCCTGAGTGAGTGCTAAGGACTTAGGTCTGGATGATTAGGAGTTGCTACGATGTTGTATTCCTAACTTTTGCCAAGTCTACAATGAAGAACTCTACCAAGAATTGAATAAGTTTGCATTGATCTTACCTCATACTTTACTCCAGTGGGGCATGTAGCTTCACCTTGCCTTGGACGGTTGTAAGATAGAACGGTTATATAGAGCACCATTCATTCATTCTTTGATCAGCTGTCAATCCGGAGGTTTTGCAAAGTTTTCCAAAAAAATTAAAGTTTCTCAAATGATTCTCTTAGATCGCTCAATGTGCATGATTCCTCACCAAGGCATATGTTTGTGTTTCTTTCACAACCTACTCCTAATAAGTCTTTATGTGGAGCATTAGGTAGGGAATATGAAGGCATACCTATCTCTCATTTATTGCTGAGTCAAAGACCAGATTCTTTGGAGAAGCGAGTCATACACCCTGATCAAGAATGTGCATATGTGTGGATGGTGGATATGTGGTGGATGGTATGTGGACTCCTTTTGTATGGTCCTTCTCTGTCTTCTTGCTTTTCTTTCTTTTGGAGACTTGGGCTATCTTTTCTTTTCTTTTTTTTTTTGACATGCCTTGTGAGCATGTGGCATACCTTCTTTGGGTATGCATCTTTTTATTTTCTTTTTGCATAGCCCAAGTCTCTTCTTGCAAGGATAACTTTGGAGAGAGAGAGATCATAAAACAACATGGAGCTTTGTTTTATGGATGGATGGATGGATAAATGATGATTGCTTAACTTCCATTGTAGAAGTTTAGCATATGGAGGTGGAGTGTATGTGATTCTTGATCATGGGAGTTATGACAAGTTTCTCGCTAAGGGTCACAACAATTTGACAAAGCTCAATGAGAGATGAAGTTGCATATGTGGAGGCTATAACATAGGGTCAACATATAGCCTTGGATAGGAATTTTTCATCATTGAGGAACTTGTCATTTTTGCATTTTCAAAAATAAAACTCCGCATATCAAGCATCACATAGAATGAGATCATAGCAGCCTTATTCTACCGTATCATATCTCACAACAACCTAGGCACGGATCGTGCTTTTCACTACCCACAATTTTCAATCTAAGGTTTGATCAAGCAAGCCAATGAACTCAAGACTTACGTAGGATACTAAGTTGTGTAGAAGCATATGAGAGTGTTGACGCTTTTTTACACGAATAACACTCGAACGTGCAGCGCACGGAGGAGCTCCTTGCTCCTCCTCTGCATGGGCCGGTCAGACCGGTATGTCAGGCCGGTCAGACCGGTCTTGCCGAAGAACCCGGCGAGAGACCAATGAACGCCCGCTCGGGTGGGACCCCGTCGGGGCAGGCGCACCTTGGGTTGCCCTAGGCTCGGTAGGCCAGCTGGGGCACCCTCTCATGCCATGGAGATGTGTAACACCCTAAAAATGCCCTTCTTGAAATTAGTAACTAAATTGCCTTTTATTTGTAAGTGCTCATAATTAAAATAGGGAAAATAAACTTTTGAGGAATTAAAAGCAAATATAAGGCTTAGAAACATTTTTGTTGCATTCATGCTGGTGCATAAGTTCCTTTTATTCGAGTGGTCTTGTTGGTGAAGCTCCCTTTCTCTCTTTTTCTTTTTTTCCTTTTTCCCCCTCCATCTCTTTTCCCCCTTCTTCTTTTTCTTTCCCGGCCAGCCCAACCCGCCGGCGCGGCCCACCTCCCCTCCCTCCTCCCGCCTAGGCCATCAGCCCAGCCACCCGCGCGCTTCCCCGCCAACCTGGGCTGCCAGTGCCGCAGCCTAGCTCGCCTCGCCCCGCGCGCGTGCGCAGCCGCCCTCGCAGCCTAGCAGGCCGGCCCAGCCGCGCCAGCTCCCGCGGCCCGTCTCGCACCCGCGTGCCGCTGGCCGCCCAGCCCCACCCGTCAGCCGCCTCCCCCCGCCAGCGCGCGCCGCCGCCGACTCCGCGTCGGACTCGAGCCCGACCGTGCCGCCGCCCAGCATCCGACCGGGCTCGCACGCCTAGGCCACCTTCCCCGGCCTTTATGAGGCGCCGCCACCCCGCTCGCGTCCCCCTTTTGCCAAACCCTAGCCCGAGCTCGCGCTGCCACCCCCCAAGCCCTAGCGCGCCTACCACCGCTTGTCGCCGTCGCTCGTCGCCGTCGCCTCCCTCGTGACCGCGGTGAGCTCTGTCGCCTCCCCGTGGCTGCCGCGTGCTTCCCCGTGCCCCGTAGCCGCCGTGCCGCTCGCCCCGCCGCTCGCCGGCCATGGCGTTGCCGCGCGTCCGCCGTCGCCGCCGCCACCCGCGCGCCGGAATCGCCGCCCGCCACCCGATCCGACCGCAACGGCCCGGATTAGACTGGGGCGTAACCCGCTGCCGCCGATCCACCATGGACCCGCGGACCGCGTCCACGGCCGGTCCATGGCACACCGCCCGCGCCGCCGCAGTCAGCCGCCGTCAGCGCGGACTTCAGCGCGACGTCAGCGGACGCCGCCGCCGTTAGTCGCTTTTGTGAAAAAGCCCCCGAGCTTCCTCAGTTTTACGTTCCAGTCCACCACAGTTATAGTTTCTTTTCGGTTTAGTCCTTTTTCTTACGTTTAGGCCCCTGCGAGTTTCAGTTCTTTGCTAGCTCCTACGAGCAAGTGTATTCCTAGTTACATGCATCCTTCCATTATCCAAGCTATTGTCTAATTTGATTACGTGTGACAAAATTTTGCTGGGGCCATCATTCTCTTGGATATTTGCCTTCTTGATAGTAGGATTAAGGTTTTTGACTCAAAACAAAGGAGTCTAGATGTAATCCAACCACAAATCTACACACTAAACAAGTACAGACAAATCTCTTTTACTTTTATATTGTTTTTGTTCCATCTATCTCGTCATATCAGATTTGATTCCATCTACCTAATTGTTGACGGCTATTAAGTACCAAAATTAGCTGTCAATATTCTCAAGAATAAAGGAGGATTGGCATTTCTCACACGCATATTTTTCTTTGAATAATGTAGTTCCACATGTCCTTAGAGAATATTTGGTTGCAGGTGAATTAGCACAGAATAAAGGAGTAAACCACCCTCTATGATCCAAGAAGAACACCTCCGACTAATGAGAGGGTGCCAAGCGTGCATCACATGGATTGAAAGGCTCACAAACGATGACAAATGGCTTCATCCACCGGTGTACACTTGAACCCACCATTGGGATCCACAAGTCAGCCACCTGAAGAAAGACAGTTGAGAGTAGGGCCCACAGGGGGTCGGCCGAACTAGGGGTTCGGCCGAACCACCTCTGGCTCCCCTCGCCTCCAGCCTCCACGTGTCCTGTCCTAAGGTCGGTTAGAGGATATTCCTAGAAGATTCCCTTCGGACACCGCCTATGGGATCCTATAAATATGAGGGGAGGGGCTCCAAATGAAGACACACACACCAACAAGGATTCACTCTCTTCCTTTAGTCTCTATGCTTAGTGGAGTTAGGCTAGAGTAGCTCTATTCAGGCTCCAGGTCTCCTTGGAGTCTAAGGCATGGCTCCTGTATCTTTTATTCCTAGGATGACTTTGCTCTACTTCAAAGATACATCTGCCTTACATAATTTTGTCTTAGTCATGATATGTGTGAGCTATGTTTGTGTTGTTGCTATCATGTGATGCTTGGCTTATATGCTCATAAGTTAGTCATATACCCTTGCTTTGGTAGCATAGGACCTTATGCCCTCATGTATGTTAGACTTTGCTCTAGTTCGTGTAGAGTATGGTTTTACACCATGTACAGTCTCCACGATCTATGCTACGGCATTGGTTCAATGGCTACCTCGGTATTGGCTTCAGTCCATTATAACATAGGCAGGACGGCTGAAGTCTTATTATCAATGCAAGCGTGGTGCTTGGGTTGTAGTTGGATATGAGCTTGCCCCATGGTTTGGCCGGGGTAGGCCGCAGGTGGTGACAGCCTTGTCGGTCCTCTGAAACCCCCCACGTTCGGGTATAGTTGTAGGAGTTCGTAAATGAGTAGTCACTTCACCATGCGTAAGTGGCGAGGTAGGCTATCTCCCCGTGTGTGCCTGGGTCCATAGGCTTAGTCTATTTGTGTATATGTGTGCTGTGCTAACATGATATGTTCAGTATATAGGAAGTACATTAGAACCTAGATGCTAACTCTTACTCCTTCTTCCTAGCCAAATTTATCTTGAGGTGATCCTATGTGTGTCACACTACCCCTTTATCATTAATCTTACCCCTGTCCTGGTAATTGATTCTATCCATACTACTGCTATATTCATGACCCCAACAATATTCTTTGACCTACCGTCTTCCTTTGGGAAAATATGATACCCTTGGAAATACTCATGGGTGAAGTGCTACAATGGTATATCCGTGCGCTTGCGGATTTATTCGCATTTGTTAGAATACCATATGGCATCTTCTGGCACCATTGCTGGAACCACAATTCTAGTAGCGACGTTAAGAAATGCCAACACTAATCAAATTCACTCTTCGTAATGTCGTATATAATCTTCGAAAAGTACCGTAAGGCATTCCCAAGACAGCATAAATGGCAGCCGATGGAGAACAACCACTACAGGTTCTAGGTGATGCACTACATCCACACCTACACTGGTGATGATTTTACCGCTATACATGATAAGGTTTGTGTGAACTTAGCTAGCTAACCAAGCCTTTGGCTTTCTCAATAGGTTTGCTTTATGAAAAGATGTAACTATACTCTAATACATTCTTGGTTTCCAAACTCGTTTTGCAGGAAGCAGAAATAGGTACCTCAGAGATGCTTGCGATTAACTAATTGCACTTCAAGAACAACTTGTGGGGTTCATTCTCGACCAAGTTGTGAACCTAGAAGGGGAATTCTTGTGACCGAAAACTTGTAATATATTTGATGTCATGGATTTGATGTATGGACTCATAGCCGAACTTGATGTATGGACTTGTTGTAAGATTTAGAGTTTTAGACGGTTTCATTTTTATGTCATATTTCAATGCATTGTGGTTATCATATGAATCATGAATATGTATTTCTGTTGATATTGATATTAATTATTGTGCTATGAATTTCCTGCTATATTTGATATAAAAAAATATGTTAAAATTGTGATCACAGCCGGTTTGAGATATCAACTGTGTGTGTTGTGCTGGCCATCACAGGTGGTTCAAGACAAGAACAGCTTGTGATGGCCGGCACATCATAGGTGGTTCGAGACACGAACCGCCCGTGATAGCCTGCACATTACAGGCGGTTCGAGACATGAATAGCTTGTGATGGCCGGCACATCACATGTGGTTTGAACCAGCTATGACGAGTATTATCACAGGCGGTTTGAAACCGGCTATGATGAGGGGAGCAACACAACTACTATATCACAGCTGCCCCCTCAAAATCGGCCATGAAGAGGCTTTGGAACCCGCCGTGACAAAGGGTTGTGGAGTAGATGTAGGCCTAAAAGGAAATCCCATCCCAGTATGGCCATCACATCAAGTTGTCATTTCGGATACTGTTGATAGCAAGGGTGCGAATAATTATACTACCTCTGTCCATGAAAAAATGCAATTTTAGGAATTTTTCCATAAACCAAGAAGCAAGTAAAAAGACAATTATACCCTTGCTGTACTCTGCACACGTGAGAAGCAAATGGACGCAAGCTGGACGGAACGGTCAATTAAATATTGCTCCAAGGCTGGATCGATGGGAAGAACAAAGTCCAGATGGTTGTCGGTTGTGGGTGACGACGGAAAAAAGGGAGCTGCGGATGATTTTTTCGGCGCTCTTTTTTTTCTGTCCTTCCCCGACGGGATAAGGAAGCCGTGGGGCAATTTTTTGGCGATTTTTTTCAGCCGTGGGTCCCATGAATTGTAGAATTGCATGTTTTTGGGACAAGTTTCAAACTCTATAGTTGCATGTTTTTCGGGATGGAGGGAGTAACATTTAGTGAAATTTAGAATATAGTGTGGTACTGTTTCTTTGACTCTATAGGTTTTGGCTAAACAAAAAACGTGTGTTTTCTGTAACCATTCATGGTACCTACTCCCTCTGTTTCTAAATATCTATCGTTTCGCTTCGCGAGAAATGACTTTAATTAGTTTTATATCAAAAAATATTAATATTTATGATACATAAATAATATGATTAGATAGATATTTGAATCTAGTTTTTTAATAAATTTATTTGAAGATAAAAATGTTGCTTGCATTTTCTCCAAATCCTGTCAAATTTATGAAAAAAAAATCGAAAACGACATATAATAAGGGACGGAGGCAGTATGAGTGAAGCAAAGTAAGAGCTTGTTGATGAGTTCTGATGTTGATGTTTGTACAGGATACCCCTATTGACTGTTGTCATTAGGAAGCCTTTTGACCAAATTCATTACTCCAGGGAACACAATTGGGAACATCACCACTGAAGTTCCTACGAGAAACAGGGAATTTGATGGCAAACAAGCATATGATGGCAGAGCAATCTTATCATACATAGTGCTGGGGAAATATATACAAATGAAGAATCTTAGTGTGCATACTTGATTGTTAAGTTTATGTGTATTTGGAGTATATACTTTAGAACATAACTGTTTGTTTTAGTTGATGATTATAAAACAATCTTGGAGAGTTTTGTTTGTAACAATTTTGCCATTATAAAACATCCTCTGCATGCTTGATGGGACTTATTATTCTTCATTTTTTCTAAGCGATTAGAATCATCTTCTTATTTCATATATTCGTCTACTTACTTAGGGAACGTACCCTAGCGTTTATGCTTGTAAACTCAAAATTACTGTGTGTAGAGATAGTATAAATGGAGTATGTTTTCTCTTTCTCAAAAAATTACTTATTAACAAGATTTTCATTGAAGATTTTTTTTGTTCACTGTGTCTTTTGAAACATGTGACTGGGCACATGCAACTTTAATAGAGTTCCATTAATGATGATTTGAGAAGTTTCACACTTTTCTTTTGGTAATAAATTAGATGAATAACCCATTCAAAGTTTCCTTAGTGATGACTGGAGAAGTCTCGCTCTGATTTGAGGGAAACCCATCTAGATCAACTCATGTGATCTAGACTTACGAATGCAAAAGATTGACGGTGGTTTCTAATGACACTTAGCATAGTTATTTCTAGCTTTGAAAAAAAAAGATAAGAAATCAGTTCTCTTCGATACAAGTATGTACTACGTTTGGTTTCAGAAACGTGCTAGAATTATTAAGAAAGAAAACCATCTAGATAATCATTGCTTCTATTTGGAAAATATGTTAGCATTGCATTACTTCTGGCACCAACTACCGTTGTTTGTTGCCATCTGTTTTTGTTCTTGTCCTTTGTTTTCTGGCTGATCCATCAGTGATAAAGATGGAGGGATTCGACATTCATTGGTTGCTAAGCAAGCTTATTAATAATGCATGACAGAATAAATGGCTAAGTTTTTTGTTACTGAATTGAATAATCTCCATTCATGTGATTATCTAAACCACTTTGTTTATTAAATTATTTAAAATACATATTTTCTATAAATATGAATTATTATTTTCTAGATTGTTTGTTAATATGAATTTTTGTTGTACTAGGTTTGTTGAGAACAGGTGCATGCGTCTCCACTAGTTATTGTAGCCGCTAAAATACAATTTATTGTAGCCGCTGCCCTGAACAATCATGCGTCTCCACTAGGCATGGGCGAACGTAGCCATTTAAATTCCTTGGACAGATAGCAAGTAAAGGACAAATTCTGGATCAGCGACAGTGTTGATAACGTACTGGGTTAGTAACGGTCAAGATGAATTGAATTCTCTACCATACAGGCCGTCCCTGACGAGCTGGTCGCCATATTCCACTCCCAGTTTGGTACATTAAGATTTGATCTTGACCATTATGTACACTAGCACAGTCTGCGACCTATCAACACTGTCACAACGTGCCCCTGATTTTGACCGTTACTTGCTATCTGTACAAAGAAATTAAATTGCAACATTCACCTCCATGCCTCAGTCTAACATCGGGGCATAGTAACATGATTGTTCAATGCAGTGGCTACAATAGATTATATTTCAGCGGGTGATTTTTTATAAAAAAGTTATCGTCTAATCTTGTCTATTCTCCCTCCTTTCTTCTTCCTGTCCTGTTCTCCTAAGTTCTCCCATAGACCTAGTTTGTTGCATGAAAAACCACTTCCTTTTATTTGGTCCTAATTTTCTTGCCACATAAGCAAAATTGCTTACATAACAGGCTAATTAATTTTGTACAATCTATCCTAGTCACCGTTTTGAGACTGCCCAGTCATGGGTTTCCATGTCATATTGATCATTCTATACACCATTGATTCCGTGGTTCCACAGACGCGAGAGTCCAGAGGAAGTAAATTGGGGGTGCCATCAAGGTCATAAGCAAGCTAATAAAATAGAATAGCTCATGTTGGTACTCTTCGGGATGCCAAACTAAGATTTGCCACTGCTCAGTCTGAACTGATCAAGTTAAACGGCAATCGTCTGATCAATTTTTATGTGATTTTGTCTACTAGCTGAGGATATTCAAATAAATTCTTAGCAAGAATTAGCCGGGCCGCCAGTAACATTAGATAATTTTTTTTGAAAGAAAACATTAGATAATTTCATATTGGTGTTTTCTAGATGCCATGTATGCAGGAGAATATGTGCCCATGTAGGTCCATCCTGATAAAATTCTTTTCATTTCTTCATTATTACCACATCATCAGAAATGCTGGGCTGCCATCCTATTTAATGAAAAATGAAACTCTAATTGGGATTTTTATGGGAAATAGGGTACCCGATCTTCCGTCAGATGAGAATAACTCTCGATTTAGTGTGGTGGCAGCACACTCAATCCGGCTTCTGATTAGCAAGATCCAAACTCCACAATCGTAGGTACCATGAATGGTTATAGAAAACAAACATTTTTTGTTTAGCCAAAAACCTATAGAGTCAAACAAACAGTACGGCACTATATTCTAAATTTCACTAAGGGGGTGTTCAATTCCTCCAACTTTGCAAAAAGTTGTAAAAAGTTTTCACCTAGAGAACCGTGTCAGTTCATTTCTTTTTTTTATACACGCGGCCCAATGCAAAAGGTTTTCAACACTTTTTCACCGATTCACCGGAATTAACAGGCCCTAAATGTTATAATTATTCACACCTTTGCTCTCAACAGTATCCGAAATGACAACTTGATGTGATGGCCATACGGGCCATCCCTGGCGAGCTGGTCGCCATATTCCTCTCCCAGTTTGGTACATTAAGATTTGATCTTCACCATTATGTACTAACTAGCACAGTCTACGACCTATCAACACTGTCACAACGTGCCCCTGATTTTGACTGTTACTTGCTATCTGTACAAAGAAATTAAATTGCAACATTCACCTCCATGCCTCAGTCTAACATTGGGGCATAGTAGCATGATTGTTCAATGCAGTTGCTACAATATATTATATATCATCGGGTGATTTTTTTATAAAAAAATTATCATCTAGTCTCGTCTCTTCTCCCTCCTTTGTTCTTCCTATCCTCTTCTCCTAAGTTTTCCCATAGACCTAGTTTGTTGCATGAAAAACCACTTCCTTCTATTTGGTCCTAATTTTCTTGCCACATAAGCAAAATTGCTTACATAACAGGCTAATTAATTTTATACAATTTATCCTAGTCACCGTGTTGAGACTGCCCAGTCATGGGTTTCATGTCATATCTATCATTCTATACACCATTGATTGCGTGGTTCCACAGACGCGAGAGTCCAGAGGAAGTAAAGAGGGGTGCCATCAAGGTCATAAGCAAGCTAATAAAATAGCATAGCTCATGTTGGTACTCTTCGGGATGCCAAACTAAGATTTGCCACTGCTCAGTCTGAACTGATATTTTTTTTTTTTGAATTAAAGCAGTCTGAACTGATATAGTTAAACGACAATCGTCTAATCAATTTTTATGTGATTTTGCCTACTAGCTGAGGATATTCAAATAAATTCTTAGCAAGAATTAGCCGGGCCGCCAATCACATTAGATAATTTCATATTGGTGTTTTCTAGGTGCCATGTATGCAGGAGAATATGTGCCCATGTAGGTCCATCTTGATAAAATTCTTTTCTTTTCTTCATTATTACCACATCATTAGAAATGTTGGCCTGCCATCGTATTTAATAAAAAATGAAAATCTAATTAGAATTTTTATGGGAAATAGGGTACCCGATCTTCCGTCAGATGCGGATAACTCTCGAGTTAGTCTGGTAGCATCACACTCAATCCGGCTTCTGATCAGCAAGATCCGAACTCCACAATCATAGGTACCATGAATGGTTACAGAACGCATTTTTTGTTTAGCCAAAAACCTACAGAGTCAAAGGAACAATACCACACTATACGCTAAATTAAATGCTATAATTATTCACACCTTTGTTGTTAACAGTATCCAAAATGACAACTTGATGTGATGGCCATACGGGCCATCCCTGACGAGCTGGTCGCCTTTTTCCTCTCCCTGTTTGCTGCATTAAGATTTGATCTTGACCATTATGTAGTAACTAGCACAGTCTGCGACCTATCAACACTGTCACAACGTGCCCCTGATAAAACAAGTGTCATAGATCAATGACAATGTAAGGACCATCACAAATTTTGTGACGAAAAAATTCGTTTTCGTCACCTAATACCTTTTATTACAGGAATAGGTGACGAATGAGTTTTCGTCACGCGAGTGTCACAAATTGCGATATGTGACGTAAATTTTACTTTTTATGACATAAATGAAACGTTATAAAAGCTCATATGTGTTGTAGTGTTGCTATCTGTGCAAAGAAATAAAATTGCAACATTCACCTCCATGCCTCAGTCTAACATCGGGGCATAGTAGCATGATTGTTCAATGCAGTGGCTACAATAGATTATATTTCGGCGGGTGATTTTTTATAAAAAATTATCATCTAACCTCGTCTCTTCTCCCTCGTTTCTTCTTCCTATCCTCTTCTCCTTATTTCTCCCATAGTCACCATGTTAGACAATCTAATTAATTGCTTGTTAGATTGAGGCATGAGGTGAATGTAGCCATTTAATTTCTTTGGACAGATAGCATGTAACGGTCAAGATCAGGGACACAGTGTGACAGTATTGATGGGTCGTTCTCAGCCGACCGTACTATTAAGTAATGGTAAAATCAAATCACAATATGTACCATCATATCGAGTCGCCATTTTGGATACTGTTGATAGTGTGAAAAATTATAGGATTTAGTGAATTTAGCATATTGCTAGAGTTGTACTGGTCCTTTGATTCTATAGATTTTTGGCTAAACAAAACGTGTGTTTTCTGTAACCGTTCACGATACTTATGACTTATGAGTGAACCAAAGTAAGAGCTTACTGATGAATTCTTAAGAAATTAATCATGCTACTGTGCCCCGATGTTATATTGAGGCATGGAAGTGAATATAGCCATTTAATTTCTTTGGACAGACAGCAAGTAACGGTCAAAATCAGGGACACAGTAGTGTGACAGTATTGATGGGTCGTTCCTTAGCAGTCATGTTCCTGAGCCATGGGAAACGAGGAATGGGAACATAGAACGTGGAATGCCATTTTGATAAACTATGTAACGAAAGGGGTATACATCTTGAGTATGTTCCTATGATAGATGCAACGTGTTCCAAGTGTAATTGAACTATGTTCATGGAATGAGAAACATGTTCCAAATAATTGGAGTTGATATCACTAGAATGAAAAGAATTAACACATGTTTATAATCAAATTCTAGCTAGATGGCAGTCTATTTGGTTACTAAATTACTAGAATAACAAGTCTTTAGACGCTTGGACATTAAGTTTTAATTTGTTGGACCTCAATGTGTTGTAATAGTATTTTTTATGTCGTTTTTTGCTATCCATGTTCCAACTACAGCAGATCGCGTTCCACTAATTTTTGGAATGATGTTCCCGCGTTCCTGTTCCACATTTCTGTACAAATGGAGTATGTTTTCTCTTTATTCTCATACAATTATTTATTTACAAGACTTTCATTGATGATTTTTTTGTCCTCACTAGGTCTTTTGAAACATGTGACTAGGCACGTGCATCTTTACTAGAGTTTCATTAGTGATGATTGAAGAAGTTTCACACTTTTAGGGCCTGTTTGGTTTGTCTAGTCGGTAGACTAAAGTTCTGTCCCCCGATTGTGTTCCAGTGACTAAAGGGGATTAAAGACCATTAAAATAGTTGAACAAAGACCAAATTACCTTAATGAATCCACAGATCCTGATGTTGGGCTCCCGCCATGCCCTTGTCCCGCAATAATGAGGGGTAGCCGCTGTCAATTGTCAATTCTGCACTTTACTCCCTTCCGGTCACTCTTTGGGACTAAAGGACTAAACCACTTCAGTCACCTTTTTAGTCACCCTGTTTGGCATTTTAGAGACTAAAAGTGACTAAAGTTTAGTCCCTAAAGTTTAGGAGGGGAACCAAACATACCCTTGTTCTAGTTATAAACTAAAGGGGCTATTGCGTTCTTGCCCCAACTTTGAACCCTAATTGTAGTTCTACCCTCATTTTCGACAACTTTATGATTTTACCCATACTTTTGAAAATGAAAACTCAGTTTACCCATTTTCCATGAACAACACGTAATGGTGTCAAATAAGTTGAAGGAAGACAAATTTGCCCTTACGAATATGCCCCTGTTTTTTGATAACTTGGTGATTTTACCCCTATTTGACCATATAATTGTAGACGATATTTCAATACATCAGAACAGAAATTTACCAATAAAAGTTTGACAGAAATTTGTCATCAAAATTTTGACAAAATATAAATTATTTAAAATTTTGAAAGCATCATAACAAGCAAGTGATTTGATTGGTTGGCTGTATACAACAGCATGGTTTGATTATATTACCTCCTGCACCGAGGGTGAGCATACCACCACCGCTAGCCTATCTATCAAGGAGGTTCAAATTACATCAGTTTCCAAAGCAAAATGACAACAATTAACACCAGGATTAATATTATGCCATATTTATTACTTGAAAAACAGACTTGTTCATCCTCAGGTTAGTGGCCGCTAATTTTACGTCCTTTTTTTTCCTTCACAATAGAATGCTGCAACATCTTCATCTCATGTCTTGTGATATTTGTAAATAATCAACGTGGCATAATGTCTAGCGCCTCAGTTAAAGCAATGTCATGCTCAGATTAACAGAAGAACTCCATTCGCACGGACAAATGTTCAGATTAACAAAACCAGCATCAGTGGCATGGACAAGTGTTTAGGTTAACAAAACCATCACCATTGGCGTGGACAAGTGCATAGATTAACCAGTCGACACAATAGAGGGGAAATGAGTGAGGAGAGGGAAAATCAGCAGTCCGGCCTGCACAAAAAGCAGAAATCCATATCCCTGATACAAGAACTTGATTTTACACCTTAACACCAGATAGTCACAAAATTAGATCCACTTGTTGCTACACATTTGAGAGGATAGAAGTGAGGGATGGCCTGCGACTTGCATCTGATCATATGGAATCGTAGGGGAAAATGAGGAGAATGAAAGGGCTAGGAACTTGCCTTTACACCGGATAGTTCCTTGCCCTTACACCGGACAATTGTGAGATCCACACTGCTCCTGGCCACTTGCACGCGTCGCGCGCACCCGGCCTCCTGCGTCGTTGGCCGACCGGCGTGTGCCCGCAGCGCCCAAGCCTGGCTCGCCCGGACCACTAGGGTAATGCCCCGCGCTGGCTAGCCGCGCCGCCACCACCACGCCTTGAATTGCCGTCGCCGCCTTGTACATGAGAGGAGAAACCGAGAGGCAGGGTCGCGTGAAGCGGCAGGGAGGGACAAGGGTATTTGTGTCTTTTCTTCCTATTATGAATAGGTTTCCTATTTTTCTTAATTCATTTATATCGGATGGAACAAAAAATCAAAAGGTGAACAAAAAGAGGGTAAAATCACAATTGGGGTTTAAAATTGGGGCAAGAACACAATAGTCCATAAATTAAATGAAGAACCCATTGAAAGTTTCTTTAGTGATGACTGGAGAAGTTTTTTTATTTGAGGGAGACCCCATCTAGATCAACTCATGTGATCTAGACTTGCGAGTGCAATAGATTGACGGCGGTTTCTAACGACACTTAGCATGAATATTTATTTTTAGTTTTAAAAAAAAATAAGAAATCCGTTCTGCTGCATATAAGTATGTACTACTGTTCGCACCCAAATCCGTTCTTGCGAGTGCAATAGATTGACGTTGGTTTCTACTGTTTGCAACAACTACCTTTGCTTTAAGAAATGTGCTAGTAATGTTAAGAAACAAATCCATCTTACATAAAATCATTCATTCTCTTTGGAAAATTATGTGTTAGCGTTGCATTACTTTGGCAGCAAGTACCTTTGTTTGTTGCCATCTGTTTTTATTCTTGTCCTTTATTTTCTGGCTGATCCGTCATTGATAAAGATGGAGAGATTCGACATTCATTGGTTGCTAAGGAAGCTTATTAATAATGCATGACAGAAGAAAGGGGTAAAGTTTTTGGTTACTGAATAATTTCCGTTCATGTTATTATCTAAAACACTTCGTTTATTAGGTCATTTAATAAAATACATATTTTCTATAAATATCAAATTATTACTGTCAAGGTTGTCTGTTAATAGAAATTTTTGTTTTATTAGGTTTGTTGAAAACAAGTGTCTGCGCCTCCACTGGCTACCAAGAAACCACCCACTGAAATATAACTAGGATGGTTAGCGCGCTAACGCCGCGCCTGTCCATAGTGTTGTTAGCATTAGTGTAGCATTATGCCTTAATGATTATATTTAAGTGAAGCCCTTTGATGCAAAAAGGTTTGAAATTGTAGTTTATAACCATAAAAATGGTTTAATAATTAACCAGTTATTCACGTAGGCAAAGTTCTGATAAGTCGATTTACTAAAGAGTTAGAGGATTTGCAAGCAGCAGATGTGACACCTAAACCCCTAAGTGATATTTGTAAAGGGAATCACATTGACACATATCTATAATAAATCAGGTAAGTCATCGAGAGAAAGTTTATCTATTTATTATGAGTGGGAAGGTACCTTGGTTCAGCGGCTTGTGCAGGAGCTGCAGCATTTGGAGTTGTGTTGCCTCCTTGTAAAGCGATGTCTGATAATAGAGTTATCAAATCAGTTTTTACATCGTACTTCACCTAGCTTCATACCTGAAACTCTGTCACTGAATTTCTTTCCTTCATAACAAGTTGGATTAGCAATCTGTGGAGGAAGATACAGCAGCATATTCACTGGAATCGGAGTTGAAACGAAAAAGATATGAGATAAAGATGGTCCGAGGACCTAGATGTAAATAACTACGGGAGCTAGCAAGGGATATCCCGC
Organism: Urochloa ruziziensis; assembly: GCA_015476505.1. NCBI lineage: Eukaryota > Viridiplantae > Streptophyta > Magnoliopsida > Poales > Poaceae > Urochloa > Urochloa ruziziensis. The sequence goes on from CM027120.1 coordinate 62,278,865, forward strand.
GACACAGTGAACAGTGTTCATGAATAAGATGAAGAACAGGGTTAGATCTGGAAAAGTACATGGTTTAGGCTGCTTTGCAAGGAAGTAATATATCTAGGAGGTTTTGTGGAAGATACCTTAGAGACAAATCTCTACTACTAAAAAGACCGTAAGGTCATCGTCCACCTCTCCAAGCCCCCGCCTCCCCGTGCTCCCGCCTCCCACCAATCCCCCGACCGCGGGCCCACCTCCCGTGCCTCCGCCTCCCGTGCCCCTACGCGGGCCCCACTCGGCTTGTCGTTGCTGCGCCTGCGGCCGTGCCCGCGGAGAGGAGGCGCGCCGAAGCAGAGTGGGAGAGGAGGTGCGCCACTGCCGGGAGGTGGAGGAAGGGAGGGAAGGAGGCGTCCGTCGGCGAGGAGAGTGAGAGGGAGAGGCCGGAGAGGAGGAGGAAGGCCGGACCGCCGCCGTTGCTCTGCGACCGCGCCGGCTTCTCTGCCTCCACCATCTGCTGGAGCCGCTGTCGTCGCGGAAGAAGCTCCGCTCGATGGAGACCGGCGCGCCCCTGCTCGCTATGTGGACCGGCACGGCGGAGGCCCGAGCTCCTCCGCCAGCCGATGCGCGCGAGGGGTGTGGAGGAGCCGCAGCTCCACCCGGTGGAGGCGTTCCCCACCGGCGGAGGATGGCGGCCATCGACGGGCGCGGGCGAGGCCGATGGAGGGCGGGCGGCCATGCGAGTCGAGCTCGTAGGTGCGTGGAGCGCTCACGGCCGACAGATCGAGGTCGCGTCGAAGCCGAACCCATGGCGATGCGATTGAGAACAGCGTTGGGGTCCTAGCTCGGACGGAGCTCGCAACTGCGGCCAGCACACGCAAGAACTCGCGGCGAGAGCTGGGAAAGAAGGTCGCGCTCGCAGGGAAGGGAGCTTATGGCCGCTCCGACCATCGATGTCATACACACAGCATGGTGCTGGTGAGGCTCTTGACAGTGATGCAGGCGGCTGCAAACTAGCTCTCCACCCCGTTCTTCTTTACACTAGCGAGGACCAACGACTTCCCTGCATCACCACGTCTCTATCCGTGCCATGCTCTTCCACGGTCCTGCGATTGCAAGAGCCAGAGGAAGTGGATTGGGGAGCACTGCCCCCGTGAAGACTATCTTGACCCTCCGTCTTCCCCTCCAATCCCCTTTGATTTGGCTGGAGTCTTCCCCACCATCACGTTCCAGGTGCAGACTTCACTCTTGACTTCAGATTTGCTTGTTTTCTAGCTATCCATCCACCGTGGACTGTGGAGCAATCCAATTGGAAGGCTCTGTTCTTCTTTTGCCTAACACTTGTTCGATCTAATGTCTCTATAGTCCAACTCATCTGCACTGCTCAAGAAGATTTACTATATTGATTGCTTATATTAATCGAAGTTTCTTGTACAGAATGATAGTCATCTGGTGCCCTTCATAGACGATATGTACCTTTTTCCTTGGAAATATGCAGAAGAAAAAAGAACCATTCAAATTTTATATGATCCTTGTCATTTTGAGAAGGGAGCAGTTTTGAATTTGTACATGAGAATGTGTGTTAGTATTAACTGCATCATAGTAAACTCATACAATCATACTATGGAATGTCAAAGAACCTTTGTGACAGTGAGATTGAGCTAGCATAGTTGTTTTCAGCTATGGATAGCAAAATAACATGTTACTTGCTCATGTAGAACTAAGAATGTTTTAACTAAAATTGACAACTGTCAACAATTAGTGATGACTCTGAAATATCTAGACTAATATATAGTGGAGGTATTCCATAAACTTGCCTGGGAAAATAAAGTTAACCCTGCTTATCAAGGATTGATATGTATGTAAGGGTGATTGGAAGTGTCAATTTCAAAGAGGAAGCATGCTATGAGCATACAGATAATGTATATTGTGAATGCCAACACATGACATCAATTTATTCAGTACTATGCTAGGTATCATAGAAGTAAAATGTGAGATTAATTTTCATTTTTCTATACAGTTCAGAGAGACCTAACTTGGCTCGAGAAGGCAAACCATGTGCATGTTTATTCCGTTTTAAGCATTGCACAGGTTAGTCTTTTTCTTAAGACCTTTTTCTGGTTGGTGTTCTGATCAAGGTACACATCATATTGTATTTTATAATAGTTGATAATTGCGTATTCATTTGGTTCCTTGTTCAATTATCCTTTATTGACTTCATCAGTACTATGCATTTTTTCCCATTTACACTTGACTCAATGTTGTCACTGCATTTTCAGATTAATCAGAGAATGTTCTTTCCCTAAATTTGATCTTGCTACCGTGCTAGAATCTTGGTAAGGTTAAACTCCATTAACTAAGAAATGAGATCTTAAGGAAATATAAGTGTTTCTTAGATGATGCTATGTTTCCCAGTTGCATGGATGGCATGTAGACTAACAGAGTCAGGAGTTCATTTTGTCACTGCAGCGATCATCGGACGATGAGGTCAGAACAAGCAGGTTCGCGGTGTCTGACATGAAGAGCCCCTTGACGGCTGTGGTGAGCTAGCGTGAGAGGTATTCCTGGTTGTCTGCAAGCTGATGGTTGGGCTGTTCGTGACAGTGTGGGTGAAGCGGGAGCGGTTACTTCCTGGTTATATGCAAGCTCAATGTTATTTGAAGAATCAAGGTTTTTCCCTTCACCGAGTCAGAAACCAAAAGTTTCTCAGGACCATAAGTCTATGACTGATATCACACCTTGATTCTATGGACAATTATTAATTTGGTTAGTTGCATTGTTGGCAAGGTTGAGGAGGCTATGAGCTTAGTGCTAAGTGCTAACAGGTAACAACTTCAATTCTTCAGAACACACAGTCAAGTGCATCTTGTACTCGCGTTCGATACATTCAGAAAATGTTGTCATTTGGACCACCGTGATGTTTGTTTCATATTGTGGAACTTGGTGCTGAATGAAGAAACAGAAAGGTGTACAAAATGTCAATTTCTTCTCGTAAGACGGACATTGTCCAAAAATACTTGTGTAGACTATAGACATATTACATATATGTTGAAATGTGGACATGTGGTCATTTTTTGCATTGACTTCATCCAATTAATTATATTGACTTCATCCAATTCTATATTTGTTTTGCCCGTAGCAGCAACGCACGGGTATACACCTAGTAAATATATAAAAAATACTAAGTTCCTTGGGTGTTAAACAGCAAAATCTCACAGGTTGCCCAACCATGGCAGATAGGAGCTTTGCCGAATCAAATTGCCGGCGATTCGAGCGGCATGGGGCTCAGGAGAGGCGGGGGAAAGGGAGAGAAGACCAAGAGGACCTCGTTCGAAGCCTATCCCTTGGCACTGGTGGTCGGTACCGCCCGGAATTTGACGAAAATTGTGGCAGCACGTCTGCGGCGGCGGCGGTTCTGCCGGATCAAATTGCCGTCAGCTGGAGCGGCTAAGGACTCAGGCGAGGTGGGGGGAAGGGAGAGAAGGCCGAGGGGACCTCATTGGCAGCCTCACCATCAGCATTGGTGGTCGGTGCCAGCCAGAATTTGAACAGAACGGCGACAGCTCGGTCTGCCCGCGGCGGCTGTCCTTCGGTAATGGCGGGGCATGGACGGCCTGCAGAGGATGTTTGGGTCGGTGTCGCGGTTCTCGACGTGGCGTCGACTGATTTGGAGGGCGATGGACGCAGATGAATCTCGCGGTGAATGGCCGGCAACGATGCACGGCGAGGTCGGCTCGGGCGGGTGCTAGCGGCGACGCGTGCGACGCTGCACGAAGGCGACAATAACGGAGCGACACGCGTGTGGTGAGGGGTGTCTAGCGAGCAATGCGTGATCGCACGATGGGGCTAGCACTACACGTGTTAAGCACGGACGCGCGGAGCGCTGGATGGAGCTGCTTTCTCCCAGTGATATAACTCTACTTATTTATTGTAGCCGCTGCCCTCAATGCTACTGTGCTTAGATGTTAGATAGAGGCATGTAGGCGAACGTATCCATTTAAATTCCTTGGACAGATTAGCATGTAAAGGACAAAATCTAGGACAGTGCGACACTATTGATGGGTTATTCTCAACAGAACGTACTGGCTAGGGTTATCTCTAACGGCCAAAGGCCAAACCGTTTGACATGAGGCTAGTGGTTTGAACATAGGCGGAGCTACCCATACAGTAGGGTGGGGCTGCTGCCCCAGCTACCGGCGAAGCTACCCTTTTCCCGGTTTCCCCCATGGCGATCCTGATGGCCGGAGCATCGAAGAGGAAGACGAAGAACAGAGAGAGAGCTTAGTTCAGAAGCGAACAAGTTCATACATAATTGTTGATACCTCCCCCCTCTGCTCTCCACTGTATATAACCCGGTTACATGGGCTATGCCCCTCCTGTGCATGCAAGCACATCGGCCCAGTCCAGCCCAGATGAATTGCTAGCTTACTTCTATGTAGCTCTGACTGATGGCTTGGCCCCACCTGACAGCTGATGCATGCATACATACCTAACATTCCCCCCTTCTTAAGATTCGACTTGCCCCCAAGCCGATATGAAATAGTAATGCATCCAGGATCCCATGGTGCTTGAAGGTACATGATGCCTATCACATACTTGGTCTCCATCTCCACAAATGAAGCAGCTAGAAGCCTTTTAGAACTGAACAGAAATTCAGCAATCAACACCGGTCTTTTGTTCGATCCCCTTTTACTAAAGTATAGCACCATCCAAACACCATGCTACTAAAGTATAGCACTGCAGTTTTAGCACGTTGCTAAACTTTAGCAACTGCTATCCAAGCGCCCCCTAACATATATACAAAATTATACTCCCTCCGTTTTAATTTTTTAGGCGTATGCCAGTTCTTTGCTTTTTTTAGATATATTAGGCGCTCATGTACTGCATAGCGAGCAATTACTCCGACGGGAGGAATACGAAACAATTTTTAATGTGCGTGGGGTGACTAAATGACCTTCTTCGGCTCATTTGATTGGTCTGGCTTCTTAATCTTTGCATGCGTTGGCTAGCGCAGTTGGGAAAGTCTGCATGGCTGCTTGCAAATTTAATGCCACCTCTACGGGATCAGGGGATTTGAGCTAGCATTAATTGCGTCTTGGTCTCTGAAGTACCTCTCCTCACGCCTAAGAAAGAAAAACGGAGGGAGTATATTACATGTATATACATTAATGTTGACGTATCGTGTATCCTAGTTCCGGGGCATGTTGCCGCTAGCCTGAACAATCATGCTACTGTGCCCCGATGTTAGATTGAGGCATGGAGGTGAATATAGCCATTTAATTTCTTTGGACAGATAGAAGCAACGGTCAAAATCAGGGACACAGTGTGATAGTATTGATGGGTCCTTCTCAGCCGACCGTACCAGTAAGTAATGGTAAAGTCAAATCGCAATATTGTACCAATATGTACCATCATATCGAGTCGCCATTTTGTATACTGTTGATAGTGTGAAAAATTATGGGATTTAGCGAATTTAGCATATAGCTAGAGTGGTACTGGTCCTTTGATTCTATAGATTTTTAGCTAAACAAAACGTGTGTTTTCTGTAACTGTTCACGGTACTTATGACTTATGAGTGAACCAAAGTAAGAGCTTACTGATGAATTCTTAAGAAATTAATCATGCTACAGTGCCCCTATGTTATATTGATGCATGGAGGTGAATATAGCCATTTAATTTCTTTGGACAGATAGCAAGTAACGGTCAAAATCAGGGACGGAAGGCCTTTTGCACCGGTTGGGAACACCCCTTTAGCACCGGGTGCTAAAGGGTCGAACCTTTAGCACCGGGCCAAATACCCGGTGCTAAAGGCAACCTTTAGCACCGGCTGGTAACACGAACCGGTGGTAAAGGCACCGTGGTAAAGGCACCGTGGCGGTGCCTTTACCACCGGTTCGTGAACCGCGGTTTTTTTCTATTTTTCAGCCTGCCACATATTGATTGTATACGTATTTTGCCTACGTATTTGTTCTAATACGGATGTCGTACTGTACTACTATTTGTATAGATTGACGTTGGTTTCTACTGTTTGCACCAACTACCTTTGCTTTAAGAAATGTGCTAGTAATGTTAAGAAACAAATCCATCTTACATAATCATTCATTCTCTTTGGAAAATTATGTGTTAGCGTTGCATTACTTTTGGCAGCAAGTACCTTTGTTTGTTGCCATCTGTTTTTATTCTTGTCCTTTATTTTCTGGCTGATCCGTTAGTGATAAAGATGGAGAGATTCGACATTCATTGGTTGCTAAGGAAGCTTATTAATAATGCATGACAGAAGAAAGGGGTAAAGTTTTTAGTTACTGAATAATTTCCATTCATGTGATTATCTAAAACACTTCGTTTATTAGGTCATTTAATAAAATACATATTTTCTATAAATATCAAATTATTACTGTCAAGATTGTCTGTTAATATAAATTTTTGTTTTACTAGGTTTGTTGAAAACATATGTCTGCGTCTCCACTGGCTACCAAGAAACGACCCACTGAAATATAATTTATTGTAGCCGCTGCCCTCAATGCTACTGTGCTTAGATGTTAGATAGAGGCATGTAGGCGAATGGAGCCATTTAAATTCCTTGGACAGATTAGCATGTACAGGACAAAATCTGGGACAGTGTGACTGTGTTGATGGGTTATTCTTAACAGAACGTACTGGTTAGGGTTATCTCTAACGGCCAAAGGCCAAAATCGTTTGACATGAGGCTAGTGGTTTGAACATAGGCGGAGCTACCCATACAGCTGGGTGGGGCAGCTGCCCTAGCTACCGGCGAAGCTACCCATTTCCCGGTTTGCCCCATGGCGATCCTAATGGCCAGAGCATCGAAGAGGAAGACGAAGAACAGAGAGGTAGCTTAGTTCAGAAGCGACCAAGTTCATACATAATTGTTGATACCTCTCCCCTCTGCTCTCCACTGTATATAACCCAGTTACATGGGCTATGCCCCTCCTGTGCATGCAAGCACATTGGCCTAGTCCAGCCCAGATGAATTGCTAGCTTACTTCTATGTAGCTCTGACTGATGGGTTGGCCCCACCTGACAGCTGATGCACGCATACATACCTAACATTCCCCTCTTCTTAAGATTCGGCTTGCCCCCAAGCCGATATGAAATAGTAATGCCTCCAGGATCCCATGGTGCTTGAAGGTACCTGATGCCTGTCACATATTTGGTCTCGATCTCCGCAAATGAAGCAGCTAGAAGCCTTTTAGAACTGAACAGAAATTCAGCAATCAACACCGGTTATAGCATTTCTGTAACTTGCATTTTGGTCGAGTGAAAACTGATACAGGACAAATGAAAGAGAACACCAGACATATGACACCATGAACCCTCCGGATGTTGTTGGAGTAGCTCACAGTGAATCACCCGAACTGAAAATTGTAGTTGAGCATCTATACGGACTGGCCATTGTGGCAGGGGCAATTAACCGTTTGAACCGTCAGAGATATATGCTTATCCCCCCTGGCCATTGTTCCAAATAAAAATCCTTGTATCTGTCACGATTCCAAACAAAAACCATGGGAGATATATGTATTTTTCTCCCACGGCTCCAACAAGGACTGTTCTTACACAGTTATGGAGGCGATCGATACTTGCACAATTTAATGTTTTGGACAAAAATAATTCTAAAATTTTAGCAACTAAAGATAGATATGGTTATTGTTAGTCCATAGCCTCGGAAGAAAACATCTCAAAATTAAAAAAAAACAATTTGAAGAGGCGAGGGCTTTATCTCAGGGGCGGACCAAAAGGTTAGTCATGTAGCATCTGGTCTGTCTCTAGAAATTCATATCCAGGGGCTGACCAGGGACGGCCCACAGCTGAAAATAGGGTCCATTTCTAGGTGCAGACAATGGGGTGAACTACCTCTAAAAATGATCATTTTTTAGTGGCTGATGACCTTACCATCAGCCCCTGAAAATTGTTCTCATTTGTAAGAGTGGATGGCATCACCCTCTCCAAAAAATTATTTTTAGAGGCGGGTAATGACATAGCCCTCCTCTAGAAATGATTTTGGGCAAATAAATTCATAACCTTTACATATCATCGAAATCATAGAGCTAGACGAAACCTAAAATTTTTTATAAACTTTTCATTTGAAAACATTTAGCTGTAAAAAAATTATTTTACGTTCTCTAATTTTAAAATCTAGAATTTTTATTTTTTTAATATCTCGGATGTAGATAAGCCCTATATCAAAGTTGTAGTGTTCGAGGAGATCTAAAATTTTGTAATTTTGTAGTTGACAAGTTTATACTTTATAGTTTAAGATTGTTTAGAGTCACAAATATACAATACAAATTTCCCATATAAGATTAAAGATAGTACATTTATATATACACTACATTGTATAGATGAATTCCTAAGACCTAACATTACAAACATAAATTACACTTTATGTCATATTAGACCATATTATACATGCAGGTATGTATATTCATGGTTGAAATTAAACTATTTTATATGTGGGGTGGACTCTATAGTGTGAATGTATTAACATATGTGATGTGAATTCAATTTGTGCACATGTATTAAGATGGTGATGTTTTCATCATTCGAGAAGACACCGTAACATCTCACTTTTTAGAGCATTTTAAATATGCATTTTTTAAAACTTTTCTTTAAAAACTAAACATACCTTCTTTTCTGAATATTCAAAACCTTTTTACAAACAAACCCTGCATAAAATACCACCATGTGTGATGCATATGATTGACTTAAAAATTATATTCTAAACCTAAATATCAAACCCTAGGAACAATATCTCTAAGATATATTTCTCTTTTCTAAAACATTTGAACTAATATTCAAATTTAATTTCCTCCAAATCCCTAATTAACTATAGTTATTCCTAAAAACTTCTACTCTTCAAACCTCTCTAAAGGCACCACATCCCTAGCCGACCCCTCAATTCAAACTATTAACCGACCCCTCAATTCAAACCCCAACATAAACGTCATTTGGATTTGAAATCCAAACCCAAAAATTCAAACTAAATATTCATTCAAACAAAGGATAAAACAATAAAACTCCACATGGGCTGAAAACCTTAAAACCCAGCCTGCTCTCCTTCCCAGCCTAGCCCATAGCCACAATCCTCTTGCGTGCGAGTGGCCCAGCTCGCTTCCGGCGCACTCCGCTCCATGGCCCGCTTTCTGCCCACATGTGCGCACCACGGGCCTAGCAGCCCACTAGGTCGTTTCCACCGGTGTGAATCGCGCGGCCCAGCTCGCCGGTGCATGCCCTGCTGTCGCACTGCTTGCGGCGCCGTTGTCGCCCCAGTGCTCGTGCAGCCCTGACCATGTGCCACCTTAACCGTGCATGTGTCCCATGCTGTCATGATATGTTTGGCTTATATGCTCATAAGTTACTCGTATACCCTTGCTATCATAGTATAGGATCATATGCCCTCATGTGTGCTTATAGACCATACCATAGTTTATATTGTGTGTGCATGCACATCATGTATAGTTTTGATGTTCTATGCTACGGCATCGGTTCAATGGATATCTCTATAGCGGCTTCAGCCCTTGTCACAATAGCCCGATCGGCTGAAGTGTTGTTAACAATGCAAGCATGGTGCTTGGATTGTGTGACGTCATTGATTATGAGTTTACCCCATGGATTGGCAGAGGTAGGCCACAGGTGATGATAGCCCTGTTGGTCCTTCGTAATCCTCCACGTTCGGGTATGTTGTAGGAGTTATAAAATTAGTAGTAACTTTACCGTGCGGAAGCGGTGCGGGTACTATCTCCCTGTGTTTGTCTAGGTGCAAAAATCTATGTCTATATAATGTACATGTATGTTATGCTTGTATGATCTGTGCAGCATATAGAAAGTACGTTAGAATCTAGAGCTAACTCTTAGTCCTTCTCCCTAGCCTGTTTATCTTGAGGTGAACCCATGTGTGTAACACTACCACTATCAACTTTAGTGCCTATTTATCTTAGTGGAGCTCTAATATGGATTAGAGGTGGCATTTGTCTATCGATGCCACGAGATAAATTGACGTATTAAGTTTGATCTTTACTAACCCACTAATTTACGTTTTTCCATTTCATACTTGCAACTTTAGTGCCTTTACTTTCTAGAGTAGTATCTTGCTAGAATTGTCTCTAGATTGCAAAACGCTTTGGTTTTAGGTGCAAACACTATATGAACCATGGCTGCATATCTAGATAGCATGTTTTTGTTTCTGTATTGTGCAAAATAGTGGAAACCATAGGCCTAAGGCTTTAAGATTGTCTAATTTACCCCTCCACCTCTCAGGTTATACAAGCACTGATTCCTTTCAATTATGCTACAGAATTGCATTTCATCTACAAAGTTATGGTACACTCTAGAGACCAATAAAATAAGTGGTTTTAGAGTATATTCAATAGTATAGAAAATATCGAAGATATCTTGGGGAGGCCTATTACCCTCCAAGTTCACCTATACGAGAGTGAGGAATAGAAATCCTACAATCAACTTCCTATCGGGTATTTTAGCGATAGCGAATAAATCCGTGAGCGCACGGATACCATTGTAGCCTTTACCTTAGAGTATTCCAAGGGTATCAAATCCAAGCGAACGTGTGTGCACTATCTACTAGACTAGTCGATCTAAGGACACACCAAGATATGTGGCGAGGGTAAAGAGGATTCTTGTTGGTGGCTGTTAGCGCACCGATTTGTGAACCGCAAGCGTACGGATCATTGTAGCTCTTCCCTTAGAGTATTCCCCCAAGATTTATCAATTCGTGGATCGACAGTAAACTACCTAGGGTTTTCTATCTAGCTAAACGGATCTAATCCTAACATGAAGCATAGATTGCATATGACAGAGGGTGAACATGAGTGTGAGATGAATAATATGAACACATTACACCCGGTCGACACGAGATAATATGACCAAAGGTAGCACAAGCCTATTGTCTTCTAGTTGCAGCTCCAGCCAAAGTGATGACTAATCTAATCTCATACCATGATAAAAAGTTATCTCTAAGAACTTTCCCATGGGCGCCCTTGTGAGGTGCGCGTCAACACCTAGGGTTACCCAGCATTACCTCAAATGCCCACAAAGTGCTCTTTACTCGCAACTCCTCCTCTTGATGGTCGCGCAACAACCCCCATCGTACTCATTATCGATCCTACTCAACATTACACGTTCGTTCAGCCTTTTCCCTCTCGCATGCTGTCACCACACGAGGATAATCATGCCAACTTCCCGTGCACTACTACGATCTATCCGCAAGACAGACTAATCACCATGATTAGATCTATTCCTACTAAGGGCATATGGTAGCTACACATATGAATAAGCATGAATCATAGTGGATCAAAGTATAGACAAGGAATGATTTATATCACCATCGAATGTTGAATGTACAAATGTCTTGATGAATCCAAGACATGGCTCCGGAACTCCACCATGGCTTCACCATTGTTGGTGGTCATTATCACACGATTTTACCACCAACATTCCACACTATTTCAGGCTCATCTTGCTCATAACAAAGTGAATTTGATTATTTCTAATGAGTTCCACAAGTTTTGTATAATTTGTGAGTGAAGGAGCAAATGAGGAAAAGAGGGAGACATTTGGGCACAGGGCCAGGCCGGCCGACCTAAGCCAGGCCGACCGGCCCCCTATCCTCTCTCCGAACCACGGTCTTGATCCACATGATCTCTAAGATATCAAGGATGATCATGAGCCGTGCATTTGAGGTCGGTTCGATCAAAGGACTCGGAAGGCCTAGGGTGGGATAAACTTGGATTGAAGGGCCACAACCTAGGATTCTTGGGCAGCTTTAACCGAAAGCAACTACTACCAACTTCAGGACATCATCCAGGCCGTTGCTGCAAAAGACGGTGCCACTTGGCACTAGGGCCAGGCCGGCTGGCCTAGGCCAGGCCGACCGGCCTCCCTGCGTGGCCTTCACGCCTCCTCCTTCGCGTGGATGCTAAGTAGAGCCTTAGCTTGATGATGACGCTGGGAACCGCCCTTGGAAGCCTATAAAAGGACACTTCACTCACCTTGGAAGACACACACCACATTGGAGAGAAGAGAAGCCTAGTGAAAGTGCTCTCATCTTTAGAGTTAGAGTAGGGAGAGAGTGGGTGAGTGCTCGGGTGACAGCCGAGCTTTGTAGACAGAGTCCGGGATTTCTTCTCGGTCTTGTCTCAACATTTCCACCCTCGAGGAATATACTTCAGGAGTTATCTTCAGTAAGTCCTCGGTCTCTTGCCTTTAGTACCTCGCTAGTTACAACTTACTTCCAGTAATTTATCTTATCTATCATTTGATCTGCGGGTACCTGAGTCTGCGTGAGTGACAGCGACTCTTGTTTGGTGTTTCCTCTATACCCTTCGCGTCGGGTGGAGGTCAGTGGCTGAAAGCTTAGGCGTGGTGCCTGTGCTGGCTAGCCACCTCAGGTTGTGTTGCACCCCACGGAACTGCAGTGATAGGCGGCAGGTGGTGACAGCCCTGTCCGTCCTTTGGACTCCACCACGTTCGGGTGTACTCATAAAGTAGTGCTGAGCCCGGAAGAACCCCTCTCTCACCCCGTTCTGAGTTCTTCCCGTTCTAGCCATCGAAGCAGATCAGGTTAGATATCGATAGATTATCTGGGGTAACGAGTAGCTAACTAAAGTCAAGCTCTCTACTCGTTTACCTTGTGCTCCTTGGTGGGTCCAGTTAGGAAAGTTCTAGGCTAGTCGCGTCTACCGTTCCTTGAATTTGACATCCAGGTTTCTACTCCCCTGGTGAAAGGATACATCGGACTCCATGCGCTTGCGGATTTAGTTAGGCTAAGGAGTGCCAACAAGCTTTTCTGGCGCCGTTGCCGGGGAACGGTAGCAACACTTGTGTAGGATCTATTTAGCCGTACACTTTACCCCATAACCATCTACCACATGGAGTTTTCTCCTAGTTACCCGACGGTTCCATCTTGCGAGTATTTGGAACCGTCATCATCCTGCCATCCCATACCACCTCATGGCTTCGAGATTCGTCCCAGTCTCGTTGCCATGGTTCGTGCACAGTCTTTCAGTGGAACGAACGACGAAAATCCCTATGCTCACTTGCAGGCTTTCAAACAGAATTGCTCTCTTCTCATCATACCCGACGTCAACCAAGACACCATACGATGGAAACTTTTCCCATTTTCTCTGATGGGAAATGCAAAAGCTTGGTACGACCGGAGCGCAAGGAGATTAGCGGAAATTGGATCAAGTTGAAGGATGAGTTTTGTCTGTTCTTTTACCCTGTCTCCAAGATATTGAAGCTCAGAGTCGAGTTGATGACATATCAGCAAGGCGATGAGTCACTTGGAGCCACGTGGGAGCGGTTCATTAAATTGGCCAACTCAGGGCCACCGCATAACATTCCAGAGGAAATGCTTATGCAGCATTTTGTTGGTGGATTGAAGCCGGAAAGTGCACAGTTCTTGAACGTCACTTCCGCAGGGTCAGTTTTATACAAGACAGTGGACGAGGTCCGAGCAATCTTGGAAAAGGTTCTCAACTCTACCGAGTACACAGGAGTCTTCGACGACCCTCCAACACCACCAACAACCCCCACAGACAAGCAGCCAATCCTCGCCCTTACACTAGATCCACCTCCTCCGATCATAGAGGAAGTGCTCGAACACAAGTCCTCAGACCAAGAAATATTCTTGACGATCTGCCGCACTTCATACCCGAGCTCTTACAGAAGAAGAGTATCTTGGAGATCGGCAATACATCACGTATGCCTATGGAACAAGTGTGCGCAAGTTCAAGGTCTAAGGCGTTCATTCCGAAAGTCGTACTGCAGATTGAGGGTCTATCTGCGATCATGAGTAAGGAATAGACGGAGGAAATTGAAAGTTGTGAAGATATCATCCGAACCACCCACAACTTCAGAGTACTCCATTGCGCTATTGAGGGAACTGACACTCAGGAAGTCGTCTATGATCCAAAGGTCGGGAGTAACATCATATCAAGTGCACTCGCATCACGAGTGCAACCAGACGAACCCCGGTCCTTTTCTCGTAAGTACCTCAAGTGGATCGACGGCCAAATGATGGAATGCAAGGGAATTATCCGTGTTGTGCCCGTGCAAATGGGTCGCAACAGGCTTTTCCTAGACTTCCACATTTTTGATGTCCCTAGAGGTGGCCACTTCTTCCTGATTGGACAACCAATAGAGCACCTTGCCAACCCGAATCACGATCGAGCGACGTTACAGTTCAGGGTTGGTAAAGAGATTATCCCGGTCAGCCTCGTGCGCTCAATTAACACTATTGCAGAGGCCCGACCAGAAATAGACCCCGTGGAAGAAGCAGTTAGCTCGGCTCAAGAAGAGCAAGCTCAGTAATCCCAGACTGAAGATGCTAACCATTTCATCCAAGAGGCAGAAACAGACGGCTATATCAAGCTCAATGAGGAAGAAAGACCACAACACCCCCCTCCTGAGTTGAAGCCGCTGCCTCCTGGACTCAGATATGCTTTTCTCCACAATGATCGACGCTTGCCAGTCGTCATCAGTGATAAACTGACAGAGAATGAGACTCGGCAGCTTATTGCAGTCCTAGAGAAACACCGGTCTGTCTTTGGGTATTTTCTACAGGACTTGAAGGGGATCAACCCCAGTTTATGCACCCATCGCATACCTATGGAGCCGGACCATACGCCGTCGAGAGAGCATCAAAGACGGCTGAATGATGCGATGAGGGTGGTAGTCAAGAAAGAAGTGTTGAAGCTTCTGCACGTGGGTATAATCTATCCCGTGCAAGACAGTGAGTGGGTCAGCCCAGTTCAAGTTGTGCCAAAGAAGGGCGGAATGACAGTTATCCAGAATGAGAAGAATGAGCTCATTCCTCAGAGGACCATTACTAGATGGAGGATGTGTATCGATTACAGGAAGCTCAACAAGGCGACCCGTAAAGATCACTTTCCTCTCCCCTTCATAGACGAGAATGCTTGAGCGGTTGGCAAACCACTCATTTTTCTGCTTCCTAGACGGATACTCTGGTTATCATCAAATTCCTATTCATCCCGATGACCAGAGCAAGACTACCTTCACCTGCCCCTACGGAACATTTCGCCTATCGGCGAATGTCTTTCGGCCTATGCAACGCACCTGCTTCATTCCAGCGATGTATGATGGCGATATTCTCTGACTTGATCGAGAAGATCATGGAAGTCTTCATGGACGATTTCACCGTCTATGGCAGAAACCTTCGACGACTGTCTCGGGAACTTGGAAAGAGTCCTCGAGAGGTGCGAAGAGCATCACCTTATCCTGAATTGGGAGAAGTGCCACTTCATGGTCAGAGAAGGAATTGTGCTAGGACACAAAGTGTCGGAAAGAGGGATAGAAGTGGATGGAGCTAAGATTGAAGTAATCGAGAAATTGCCACCCCCGACGAATGTCAAGGGTGTGCGAAGTTTTCTGGGTCACGCTGGCTTTTACCGAAGATTCATAAAGGATTTCTCTCGGGTAGCCAGACCTCTTACCAGCCTATTGGCTAAAGAAGCCCCATTCAACTTCGATGATGATTGCCTCCTAGCCTTCTATACCCTCAAGAAAGCACTTGTCTCAGCTCCCATCATACAACCTCCCGATTGGAGTCTTCCATTCGAGATCATGTAAGACGCTAGCGACTATGCAGTCGGGGCAGTGCTCGGTCAATGCAAGGATAAACAGCATTATGCCATATCTTATGCAAGCAAGACATTGACCGGAGCTCAGTTAAACTACGCAACAACGGAGAAGGAACTCCTGGCAGTGGTGTTTGCCATGGATAAGTTCAGGTCTTACTTGGTTGGTGCTAAGGTGATAGTATACACAGACCATGCTGCATTAAAGTACCTCTTGACCAAGAAAGACGCTAAGCCACGACTCATCCGTTGGATTCTGCTCCTTCAAGAATTTGATCTAGAAATACGAGACAAGAAGGGGACAGATAATTATGTGGCGGATCATCTCTCAAGAATGCAACTCCAGGGGTCGGATCTTCCGATCAATGACTATCTCAGAAATGATACTCTCCACAAGGTCACCACATCCAGTCCATGGTATGCAAATTTAGTAAACTTCATGGTGACTGGATATGTGCCTCCAGGAGAAGACAAGAAGAAATTGATCTACCTCAGCAGATTTCACCTATGGGATGACCCCTATCTGTTCAAAGTTTGTGCTGATGGTCTACTCCGAAGATGCATCCCCCACGAAGAGACACGCAAGATTCTTGATCGTTGTCACTCATCACCGTACGGAGGACATTACAGAATTTTCGTAACCCATGCTAAAGTCTGGCAGAGTGGATTCTTCTGGCCGACTATGTATGGAGACGCTAAGGAATTCGTACGGCGATGCGCAAGATGCCAGAAACACGGGAATATCAATGCCCGTGATGCTATGCCACTGCAGAGCAACCTCCAGTTGGAGATATTTGACGTGTGGGGGATAGACTTCATGGGTCCCTTCCCAGCATCCGAGCAGTGCGAATACATCTTGGTGGCAAGTCGACTATGTCTCTAAATGGGTGGAAGCACTTCCTTGCATGACAGCCGACTCGAAGAATTCAAGAAAGATGTTCGAAGAGGTCATCTTCCCCCGTTTCGAGTACCCCGAGTCGTGATTAGCGATGGAGGATCACACTTCATCGACAAGATGTTCAGGAAGTGCTTAAGCGATTTAGGAGTAAACCATCGGGTGGCTACCCCTTATCACCCTCAGACCAGCGGTCAAGCAGAAACATCCAATAAACAAATCAAGAACATTCTGCAGAAGACGGTCAATGCAATGGGAACAGGGTGGAAAGCGAAAGCTACCAGAAGCACTATGGGCTTACAGAACAGCGTTCAAGACACCGATAGGGATGACACCATACCAACTAGTATATGGCAAGACATGCCATTTACCGGTTGAGCTCGAATTTAAATCCCATTGGGCTATCAAGAGGTGCAAACATGGATCTCCAGGCAGCCGGACTAAATAGAAGAATGCAATTGGCTGAACTGGATGAATGGAGGGAGAAGGCCTACCACAACGCCAAGCTCTACAAGGAAAGAACAAAGAGATGGCACGACAAGCGCATCAAGATCAAGCACTTCAAAGCGGGAGATAAGGTATTACTTTTCAACTCCCGCATTCGTTTGTTTGCTCATGGTAAGCTTAGAAGTAAGTGGGAAGGTCCCTTTAATGTCTTAGACGCCGCCGATCATGGCACGATAACCCTCTAGGATAATGACGGAAATACTTTCAAGGCCAATGGCCAAAGATTGAAAATATTTCTCGAATCTAAAATGCCGGAGCTCACAGAGATGGACGTCTACGAGCTATCCGAGTTACCTAGTCCAGGTCCAGGCGGGACCTAAAAATGACCCCTATCTAGGATAGATTTCCCTTCTCTATTTACTTTTCCTTTCCTCTAAAACTTCACTAGCCAAATCCTGTGAAACTTCTGGAAGAAGGAGGAGAGGGCCGAGCACGAAAAAGCTCGGGAGCTCCCGGGATAGGGCCAGGCCGGCCGGCCTCCCTTAGGCCGATCGGCCCAGCCCGGGCTCGTCCCGGGACGCTCCTCCACCGAGTCAATCCTCCCGTTATCCCTTCCAAAAATCCGTAGGGTTTTGGGTGAGGAGCGTTGTTTTAAATCGAAAGGCTCCCCACTTTTCTTCTCCCTCAGATATCTCGAACCTCCCTTCTCCAGAAACTCCCCACCTTCGTGATCTCAAGCCATGGCCTCCCAATCCTCCCACCAAGACTCCAACTCGGTGCCCCAAAGCAGCCGTCCTCCGTCCAAACCCATGAAAGGGATGCCGAGCTCCTCCAATGCCAGTAGCGTCCAGATTATCAAGAAGGCGGCGTTCATTGACACTGTCATCGTGAAGCCGGAGGCCCGGCGGCCTCCCCACCAGGCCGATCGGCCTAGGGAGGGCCAGCCGGCCTCCCCCCGACGCAGCTTTGGCTCCCCTTCTGGCAGGGCCTCCCTCCTGAATCCCAAGGAGGTGTCTGACGGGAATCCGAGATCGAAGACACCCCGACGGCCAACTACGGGACTTTTATCCCCAAAGAAGGCCATCGGGAAGCGGCTCGTCTCTTCTCCTTCCGAGAAGAAGATCGTGCCGCTCTTCGTCTCCACCTCGCCGGAGTTCTCGCCGTAGTACACACCGAGGAGTCCCAGCCCTCCATGCCAGAGCGGGCCGGGCATCGGGAAGGGGTTTTTCTCAGCCCCCATGAAGCCCGATGAAGGGAGGAAGCGCTTCATGGTGCCTCCTCCAATCCAAGGACCTCCCGGGCAGATGGAGTGGTCCGATGAGGAGGAGGAGGAGGATGTGGCGGAGTTGAGGAGGAAGCTAGCCACGCTCCAGCTCAAAGTGAACAATATGGATGAGCGCGTGGCCGAGGCGGTAATCGGGCAAATGGAGGCCGATGAACAAGATCGAGATGCTCCGCAAGGCAATGACCTCTAAGGTCAAGCATCTTGCGAAGGCAACCGGCAACGAGGATCTCTACCGCCCGAAGGAGGAGTAGGCTAGGCTAGTGTAGGATTAGATATTTTTTTGGGTGTTTAGTTTGGTTTAGTTTGATTTGTTTCCTCTAAAAATTTCCCTTTGTAATCAGCACCCCCATTTGTTTGATTTGAATAAAATAAAAAAATGACTCATATGAAATGAGTGGTTGGCACACACTTGTGTACCAACTTGTGTACCAACCACACCCTCGGACTGACATTGTGATCAAGCACGCAGAGAACAGCATACACAGATGGTTTACTGGCCACTGCACGAAGCAGAACTTGATTGAGCACAAAGCCAGGCCGGCCGGCCTAGGCCAGGCTGCCTGGCCTCCTGCTGCTGAAATTCGAGGAGATGACATGCAGAACGCATACACGAGGGAATCACACACGCGCTGAACCTGAACCGGGGCAACTGGCACCAGGGCCAGGCCGGCCGGCCCATGCTAGGCCGATCGGCCTAGGCCTGTGGCCAGTGCCGCCGGGTCGACTCCAGTACACGGTTTGCAGCCCCTAACTCTTGTCCTTGCATGAATTTGATCCAAATAAATTTCCTGGCTATCAACATTAAAATTTGATCAAAATTCATGATAGTGAACCCTTTTTGCATGACACCAAGGATATGCTTGTGTTATTTCTTGAGCAAGTACTTCATGACCTTTGGAACTTTTAGTAGGAGTACCTAATCTTTTAATAATTGATCCTTATGATATGATGACATGAGAAGTTGAATCTTCCAATTCGAGGCCTTGGAGATTGATTTTGAAAATAAAAATTTGAGGCTACCCCTATTATCATCAACTTGACAATATCCCATCCAAAGCCATACATCAAATTCACGTTGAAGTTCCACATAGCCACCTTCTGAATTTTGAGCATGCTCGAATTACTTGCCTTCACATTTGTGCTACCTTGTTTATCTTGGCCATTCACATACATGAGCATCAACAAAGTCCGATGTTATCTCTTCATCCCCCTGAAAAAAAAATGTGAAGAAGAGAGTGGTACACTCCTTATCTTCAGTAAAAAAAAAAGAAAGACATGGTAGATCACTCCTTATCCGCAAGACAGACTAATCGCCATGATTAGATCTATTCCTACTAAGGGCATATGGTAGCTACACATATGAATAAGCATGAATCATAGTAGATCAAAGTATAGACAAGGAATGATTTATATCACCATCGAATGTTGAATGTACAAATGTCTTGATGAATCCAAGACATGGCTCCGGAACTCCACCATGGCTTCACCATTGTCGGTGGTCATTATCACACGATTTTACCACCAACATTCCACACTATTTCAGGCTCATCTTGCTCATAACAAAGTGAATTTGATTATTTCTAATGAGTTCCACAAGTTTTGTATAATTTGTGAGTGAAGGAGCAAATGAGGAAAAGAGGGAGACATTTGGGCACAGGGCCAGGCCGACCGGCCCCCTATCCTCTCTCCGAACCACGGTCTTGATCCACATGATCTCTAAGATATCAAGGATGATCATGAGCCGTGCATTTGAGGTCGGTTTGATCAAAGGACTCGGAAGGCCTAGGGTGGGATAAACTTGGATTGAAGGGCCACAACCTAGGATTCTTGGGCAGCTTTAACCGAAAGCAAGTACTACCGACTTCAGGACATCATCCAGGTTGTTGCTGCAAAAGACGGTGCCACTTGGCACCAGGGCCAGGCCGGCCGGCCTCCCTGTGTGGCCTTCATGCCTCCTCCTTCGCGTGGATGCTAAGTAGAGCCTTAGCTTGATGATGACGCCGGGAACCGCCCTTGGAAGCCTATAAAAGGACACTCCACTCACCTTGGAAGACACACACCACATTGGAGAGAAGAGAAGCTTAGTGAAAGTGCCCTCGTCTTTAGAGTTAGAGTAGGGAGAGAGTGGGTGAGAGCTCGGGTGATAGCCGAGCTTTGTAGAGAGAGTCCGGGATTTCTTCTCAGTCTTGTCTTAACATTTCCACCCTCGAGGAATATACTTCAGGAGTTATCTTCAGTAAGTCCTCGGTCTCTTGCCTTTAGTACCTCGCTAGTTACAACTTACTTCCAGTAATTTATCTTACCTATCATTTGATCTGCGGGTACCTGAGTCTGCGCAAGTGACAGCGACTCTTGTTTGGGGTTTCCTCTATACCCTTCGCGTTGGGTGGAGGTCAGTGGCTGAAAGCTTAGGCGTGGTGCCTGTGCTGGCTAGCCACCTCAGGTTGTGTTCGCCCCCGATTTGGAATGCCTTTTTTGCAATGGTTAAAAAGATTTGATTTTCTCCTATTATGAGCATGCTCGATGACTGGCAAAGATTGGTCACTGACCGAGCCACGATCGATATAACCTCTCTGGTTACCCGCATTGCCACCCATGTTGGTGCAATGCAGGGGGCTCAAGTGACTTTCTTGCCCACATCAGAGGAGTACCAGTACTGTGTTGGTTTGGACCATTTTGTCCAGGGCCATTTAATGCGCGAAGGGCCTGGTAACTCTCTCTTCATGTGTTATCCCGGATTCATCGACGAGGTCGAGCTCCCATGCCCGAAACTCGCATTGAAATCGGTGAAAAGTCTAACCTTGCAGCTCAGGGGGAAGGAACCCCCTCGCCACAGTGTCGCAGGACCTATGACACGAGGCAGGAGGGCGAGGCATGACAGTGAAGCGGGACCGTCGATCGAACCACAGCCCGAGTACCAGCAGCAGCAGCCGTCAGGAGACCCTACCGCCCACATGACCTTCGAGCAGACATTCGATTATTTCCAAGGTATGAGTTCTGGTCCACAAGTGGGACCATCGCCGTCAGTGCGGTACGACAATGAGAACCCGGTTGCTCGGGAATTCTCACAGATCCATACTCAGCTAGACACGATGAGCCAGCAGTAGCAAGAGATGAATGAGAACCTTGCCCACAACACCGAGCTCACGCAGCAGAACTGGGGGATGTCTACCTCTATTCAGTACGAGCTTGCTGGCTTCTTTGAGCACATGCACTTCGACCCCAATCAGCACTTTCAGTAGCTTTCAGCAGCGCTACCAGTGAGTTTCAGCGAAGCTTGGGGGAGTCCGCGGTGAGACCAGGTAAGTACCTCTGCCCGTCTGTTCCAACCATTCTAGTATGCTATGCTTGTCTCGTAATAAAATAAACTCAAAAAAAAGAGAGATGTATGCTTGAATAAAATGCTCTTAAAGTTGTATGCGTGGAAATATGTGTGATACTCTCTCGGGAATGATGAATAGTTGCTCTGTTGTACCTTTCAAATGCCTTGTTCATAATTCATCTATCTCCTAGTGCTTTGGTTTTTTGGCATTTGAGAGCCCTTCATGTTTATCTTGTGGGAGTAAGAGCAACATGTTCATAGTCTAAGTTGTTGTAAGATCTGATATGGTTTGCTTTGAACTATAACTGTATGCTCAGTAAGGAACATCTCGGAAGCTTTTATAAAATTTAAGATGGTAATTCTTCCCTGATGGTTTTTAAGGTCCTATCCAGAGCTTAAATAGTTAAAACATCACTAGCCACCATATGCTACTTTGTGTTACTTTGAGTCTTACCGAATGGTGTGTTCGCTTGAAGAAGGTACTTGTCACCTACCGGTCTTTCTCCTTTGCATATCCATTTTTCTGCTAGCCTCAAAAGTGTCCGGCTTGTCAATTTCCCACTCCGGGGATTGATATCCATTTTCGCCGACACACATCCCTCACATCAGCCTAAAATCTCCACTGTGAACCCATTCCATTCCCAAAGGTCAGCAGATACTCCATGCAGGTTAAATCCTCTCTGTTGAGAAAAAGAAAGAAAAGAGATGTGAGAAGTCTTCATTCGAAAAAAAACAGAGAGAAGAAGAAAAGAAGAGTTGGAGTCAATGCTCCACAAAAATAAATAAGCATCTCAAAATATTCAAAGAGAGAGAGAATAAGGAGTTCTAAATGACCTACCATTCCTATGCGTGAGTCCATTCTCTCCCTCTCCCCTGGAAATTATAAATTCCAAAGATTGGGATTTGATGAGTACCTTTTCTGGCAAATCACTCTTTGGCTCGACAATAAAGGTAACCAAGGTATGCCACTTTTATCCTTCCTATAAACCCAAGTATATCAGCCTTAGAATAGGAAGAGCTGGTCGAAACAAGAGTGAGGACTATACACCTTTGAGTGACTCGAGAGTACCATCAGGGAATGAGTTAACCATGTTTTTCTTTTGAAAATTCATACCTCCGAGATGTAACCTGAACAGCTGCAGGGACTGCTTTGAAAATGACCGTTCAGGCTCTCAACCGCTCCAGGCGAAGAACATAAGCCAATAAACCCCACAGGTGACAAAGGTATGAGATGCCGACTTATTCAATCTACCTGGAGTGGTGGCTTATGAGCGAAGTATTTGTTGAGTATAAACATTGATGCAACTCCTGACCCATCGGACCTAAGATCTTGGCCTTGCTCGAGGACGAGCAAGAGTCTAAGCTTGGGGTGTGTTGACGGCCATTATGATCGTGTGGTGACCGTCAACTCTTCAGGAATAACAAGAGAATCATACCACGTTCCAGGCATAAAATGTTTATTTTTAACAAATTCCACAAATTTTGGATGAGTTGTGATTGCAGGTGAAATCAGGTGAAAAGGCGACCAAAATGGGCACATGCCCTGGCCGACCGGCCTCCCCTAGGCCGGCCGGCCTGGCTCTGTCCCAGATGGCCATGCCACTTTTCCAGAGCACAACTAAACCAATGAAGATGATCGTGAACGTTGAATCCAATGATGGTTTGATCAAAGGATCCGAAAGGCCTAACCATGGATCAAGAGGCCCACCTCCATGCAAATATCGGGCACGATCCATGTGAACTCCCAGCTGGACATCCATCCCATCGTCGAAGGAGAACGTCGGTGCAACGGAGGGCTGAGGCAAGCCAGAGGCAGGCCGACCGGCCTCCCTTAGGCCGGCCGGCCCCTAACTGTCACAACCGACGCGGAATCCATAACAACCGACTCCAGGAGATGATCACAGACGTCCACTGCAAAGGCGGTTGTGAGAGGCGCCAGGTGGAGGCCGATCGGCCTCCCCTAGGCCGGCTGGCCCCCTGCTGCCTCCTCACGCAACGGGCTTTGGCGTGGCAGTTACTCAGGTCGGTAGCGTGGCAGTTACGCCCGCAACCGCCCTTGGAAGGCTATAAAAGGCGCCCTTCTCTTCATTCCAAGACACACACTACACACTCAAGTGGTGAAACACTTGAAGGAGCTCTTCCACTTTTCCATTTCTTAGATTAGGATTAGAGTTGGGAGTAGAGTCGAGTCGAGCTTAGCGCGGAGTTCTGGAGTCATCGGAGTTCTGGTAAAGCTCTTGTATCTTTCCTTTATTTTAAAGAGTATATTTAATATATTTCCTTCTTTATTTTCTGAGTATTAGCGTTTGTCCTTCTTTGTCCCCTTGGGATAAAGTTTTCCCTTTAGCTTTAGTGTAGAGTTTAGTTTAGCTCTACTGGGTTTTATCTCGCGGGTTTTCTCGCCTCGACCAGGGCCGTAAGACGCCTCTGGAAGGACGGGGATTTCTCTTGAAAGGCCACAAGAGAAATCTTAACATCAGGTGCAGACGTGGTGTCTGTCTTTTGGTGTTAGCTAGGGAGTGTGTTGCACCCCACGGAACAGCAGTGGTAGGCGGCAGGTGGTGACAGCCCTGTCCGTTCCTTGTAGTCCACCACGTTCGGGTGTATTCATAACAGTAGTGCTGAGCCTGGAGGACCCCCTCTCTCACCCCATTCTGAGGTTCTCCCGCTCTAGCCGTCGAAGCGAGCTCTGTTCCCGGTATCTAAGCTAGAGTCTAGGTTAAGGTTATAGTGGCTTTTACTCTGGGTAGGAAGTGTCCTAGATCCGGTCTCTCCCAACGTCTTTCCTTTTCTTTAGATTTGAGTCTCGTGTGTCGCTGGTCTTTCAGACCTTCTATACGGTCATTTACTTGACCATTATCATACACTCTGTGTATTTACCTAAGTTTAGTGGATTGATACTTCTGACAAGATTTATCATATCATTCATCAATCTTCTTTAACCATACTGCTTCCCTGCGGTAAAATAAATACGATACCCTGGGTCACTCCAAGGTGAAATGCTACACCGATATATTATGTGCGCTTGCGGAATAACATTCTTCTAAGCTTACACGATAAATCAGAGCGCTCACGTGCGTTGCTAAAAAGCGACGCTAAGGAGTGCCAACAGGTACCCGATGAGCTCAGCCATGCTCCAAGTCCCTTTCTGAATATTATAGTTTTATCTTAAATTGACTATACTGAGGTGGCAGTGAAGTCATAATGAAATGCATTAGAAAACCATCAGAAATGGCCATATCCATTGCCATTAGCTTATTTGCCATGTCACACATGCTCATGACGTGCTCCCTGATTCCATTTTGCCCATTATATCTTGATGTGAGCATCTTCATGATGAGTGTGCTAGCATAAGTCTTGGAAGAGCTATTAAAGTTCTCCTCAACTTTCTCAAGGAATGCCTTAGCATTTAGCTAGCTCAACACTCTCTTGGTTCTTATCAAGAATGGCCCCTCTAATGGTAGTAGAGATCGATTGCTTAATGATCATAAGAGCCATTCTATTGCACCTCTCCCATTTCTCAAGGAGAGTGGCGTCAACATTACCACCGCCCGCAGGAGAAACAGGCTTATCCTAACTTATAGCAAAGTCATACTCAGTGACTCCTAGTGCAACGGACACCGCCTCCCTCCAAGAGGGGTAGTTGGTGCCGTTGAGTGGCTCAATGGAATTCAAGTAGCAGGTCACAGTGCTCACTAAAAATTATGGAAAAATTATGTTTCAGTAAATATACACAATAAAGATGCACATAAAAGCATGACAATAACTTTACGATGGTCCGATTAAAATCACACAATAAAATTTCAATTTGCATCACCGATGGGCAGAAAACAAACAAAATTTAACGTAAACTCGTAATTAAAACAACGATGGTCATATTTAATTACAAGTATACTCTAACCAAGCTTCTCGATGGTTCCACTTAATTAGAGAGCATCTTAATTACATATTGGTGGAAAACATAATTTTCAGCGAAATTATGCAATAAACTGTAATTAAATTGCTTAAATAACTAATGGAAACAATCATAAACAGAAACAGCAAATGAATAACACTCGAAACAGGCCGAAAACCTCAAAATCAGCCCGTGAACGAAATCAGCCCGTGGCGGCCCATTAATTTCCCCACCGCGCGCAACTTCCGGCCCAGCCAAACTCACGGCCGCAACCCATCATGCGCGTGTAACCCAGTCAGTGACCGCGGCCCGTTATCATAGCCCGGCCTGCCACCACAAAAACCTAACTCGCGATGCGATTCGAGCCGTTGACGAGATCCGACGGTGGAGATCAACGACGCAAAGGATAAAAGCGCTGCTAAAACCCTAGCCATCTTTAGTCTTTCCTTAGTATGTCTCCCCTTCTCCTCCTCTCCCGATCCAGACGAGCAGCGCCGCCACCAGCGACTCGCCGCCAAGACCACAGGCTCCGTAGAGGGCCCTCTGGCCGGAGGACGCGTGCAGCATGACCGCGCGCGCCTCTGTCTAGGGGCTCCGTTGGGGTGCCATAGCGGCGGCGAACGAGAGCACGGCGAGCGGCGCACGGCCTCCATCCCGTCTAGCAAAACAGCGACGAGCCCATGGGGTAATGGCTCCGTGCGGGTCGTTGAGCGCACGCCGACGACTGATGGTGCACGTGCCTCGCTGATGCAGTTGGTTGGTGAGGAGGACGTCATCGTCCACGCGCGGCGGTCCTCATGCCACGCGCGGCCGGCAACTAGGTAAGTTCCCTAACCTAGGGTTCGGGTTCTTGTGGTTTGGGGATTTCAAATTTGGGAAAAGCACTAATGAATCTGAGATTCATGCGATTCCCCTCCTACATGCTTATGAGAGTACTAACTTTGCGGATCTGAGCTTGGTTGCATGAAATTGAAACTAATTTGGGGAAAACCGTGATGAGCCGGAACCCTAGATCCCTAATTTCTCTACTAATCATGCAGTTCAACTTAAACAGGGGCTAATTAGCATCTAATTCGGTCATTACTTAGCATAATTGATAACCCAAACTTGAAGTAACCAAACTAGATTAGGCATGAATTGCATCTGTTACTTGCGAACCTCTAATTTGCATAAGCTAATAGCACATGAACAAGTACATATTGCATCTAATTGCACAAATAAACATCAACCAGATTAACTTTTTTACTTAGAACCGATCTAATCCGACACTAATCAAACATCATGGGCTCTAATCATGGCATAAACTTAATGATCAAGCATGCTTAGGCTAAGATGGCTCTGGTTACCAACTATTAAAACTGTTAATCACGTAATAAGCACATAAACCATAGGATCTCATAGCCTAACACATGTCGATCTAGTAACGCGGAATTCGGTAGGACCTGATGTTATACCCGCGTTAGAAGAAGCCATCAGTGCCTCCTGAGTTGATGTAGATGTCGATGGTAGTGTAGATGAGTCGATGGAGATGACCGGCTCAAGAACGTGAGTTCTCAGTCGGTCCAGCGAGATTGTCCCGGACGAGGAGCTTGTGCTTCTACCTCCTCTAGCTCCCTTAGCGATCGGTGTTTTGGTAGGTTGTTGTTGTTGGACGTGAGAAAACAAGCCTTACCCCTTAGATATATATAGTTTGGAGCTATGGAGGCAGGGCCGAGTCCTAATAGAAAACGATAGTTGTGCCTGCCGATCACGGCATGAGTCCTATTCCCTCATGAGGTGAAAAACGTGGGGAACAAGTTCCTCTCAGTAGTTAACCAAGAAGATCACATTACGTAACAAAATAATTCCAACAACCTTCTCAACAAAGGTAATAATAAGCATTCCTCAAGGCAACCAAGCAAGTAAAGGCATATGCCAACCAACAAGGAAATATTACAGTACTGCTCCTAGGAAGGAAGTTCGAGATATGATGTATTGATGTATCAACTTTCACAGGACAATGGACACCTGGACAGGCTATACTTTGCCAGAAGCAAACTTTACGTCTTCAGAGAATCGCCCTTTAAATATAAAGAGAGAGATCGCCAACTCAGCAGTTGAAACTTCAAGCGAGAAATTCTACTCAGCAATTTTATGTTTTAGCCTTAATGATTTCACCTTTCATAGGTAACAGTTGAGAGTTGGGAGCACAATATTCTCCATAGATTTGTCATCCTAAGCCAGTTGGTTTTGGATAAAAGGCACAGCCCCATTTGCTGAGATTGAATCAAACATGTCTTTCTCTTCTTAAGTTCTCCTAGTTTTAAACAATTCAAAAACCATGATATTCAGAGTTATGACATCAATCTTACTCCGTGTTGATTTCATGGAATTTCTGGGATAGTGCGATTGCTTACTCAGAGCAATTATTTTTACAAATCACACAAAGAACTGTGACCTTTGGTGCAGTGGTAGAGCTTCACCGCCTGTGACCGGATAGTGCAGGAGCCTACGGCACTGGGCACGCCCTTCTTTTTTTTTACACAAAGAACTGTATTATGTTGCAATGCTCACAGGTATTACACTTTCTATCATCTTCATGTTCATTTCAAGCAATTCTCAGAAGAGGCTCAATCCATTGATCCTTCCAATTTTATAATAGCCATTAAGAAGTGTACCATAAGCAACACCATCAGGTTCAAGGTCACTAACTCCATAGCATCAATTACTCTCGTAGTACTTCCTCCATCTCGCCAACAAGGCAATATCCACCCAGCAGATCACCAAGTTCATCAAAGCGACAACAATTGGACCTATTGTCTATGAATAATATTCTTTGCGACAAGCACAGCTCAAGAGAGTGTTCTGATAATTTAAGACCACACATAAAACATCAACTGTGGTAGGCTTCCCCAAGAAACTGGAACTTTTCAGGGAGCAACTTTATGTATTTCTGGCATGTCTCTTTTCTTGAGAAGAGAGAGATCAGAGATTCAGTGGTTGAAGCTTCAAGTGCAAAATTCTTCTCATCAATTTTAGAAAGATAAGCGCCAGCCCTGATTATATCACCTCTTTCCAGTAACAGCTTGACCACATGATTTAAAAGTCTGGAGTTGGGAGCACAGCTAGCCTTCTCCATTGCTGAAAAGATATCATCAGCCTCTGCCAGCAATCCTTCTTTTATCAAATTCGTCATCATTAATCTGTAAGTCACAACACAAGGCGCCAACCCATTGGCTGAGACAGTAGCAAACATTTTCATGGCTTCTTCAACTCTTCTACTTTTAAACATTGCAGAAATCATAATATTGAGGGTTACGATATCAATCTTCATGCTCATAGCAAGCAATTTCTCAAACAGCTCGATTGCTTCATCAATGCTGATGTTTTGACAGAGTCCACTAAGAACTGTATTGTATGTGAAAATGTCCACTGTTATTCCACTTTCAATCATAGTATTGAGTTTTTCCTTTGCAACAACTGTTCTCCCAGCACGGAATAACCCAGCAAGTATGATATTGTACATCATATTTGTTGGCTTAACCCCGTTGAGTGACATTTCCCTGAAAAGGCTCAACCCATCATCAATCCTCCCAATCTTACAATAGCCGTTAAGAAGTGTACCATAAGTGACATCATTAGGTTGGAGGCCAGTTGACTCCAAAGCATCAAGTACTCTTAATGCTTCCTCCATCTGGCCAACAAGGCAATATCCATCCATCAGTGAATTGTACATAACAACATCAGGCTGCTGACCTATAGCTATAATGAAGTCGAACATATCTTGAGCCTCTGTTACCCTTCCTTCTTTGCACAGGTTGTTTATTATAGGATAGAAGAACACATTGTTAGAAATCAGTCCTTTATCAATTGCTACATGAATCAATTCCTTGGCTTTCCGAAAATCACCGAGAGAGCAAGAACCCAGAACTAGACATCGGTAGACAACTATGTCAGGTGAAACTCCTTGATCAACCATCTCACCAAATTTTTGCAGAGCATCATCCAGCCTACCCATTTTGCAAAGTGCATCAATTACTGTCCCATAGGTGACTACATCTGGGTTCACTCCTTGCTGCTGCATTTCTTCACTCCTTGCGAGCAGCCGGTGGGCCAGGCGCACGTGGCGGGCAGCCGACGGGCCAGGCGCGCGAGGTGAGCGAGTGGCGCGCGTGGCGGGCGGCCGGCGGCTTGCGGGCCCAAGCGACGCGCGTGGCGTGCGGCTGGCGGCGGCGCGCGGAGCCGCCGAGCTCTGGTGGTGTGGGATTTTTTTTTTCTAAAATGCAGTGCAATGTTAGATGTTTTGTTGGAATCTCATGTATAAGTTGAAATCTTGGATCTGTGTATTTAGATTGAATCTCTAAATCTTTTCGTGTAGATCTTGAGTCTTTGTAATTTTAGTGAAATGTTGTAATCTATGCTCTTCTCCTCATCCCTTTCATTCTCCTCTTCTTTCCACTCATTTCTCTCTTCTCTGTTCTTGAAGAAAGACAATAACTTAAGAACAGAGAGAAGAACAGAGAGAAACACGATGGTGAGAAGAAGAGAGAGGAGAGAGAAAAGGATGAGGAGGGAGCAATTTAATGTTTTGGGGTAAATTTTTTAGCACCGGGTGTAGCCTGAAACCGGTGCTAAAGATTCCTTTTAGCACTAGATATTTGACCCGGTGCTAAAGGGGCACCCTTTTAGCACCGGTAAACCGGTGCTAAAGGATGGTTCCCAACCGGTGCTAATAGGGACTTCTCCAGTACTGACATAGAAGACTGTTTTTTTCCCCTTTACCAGGGAGAGCACTGTGCAAAGTTAATTTCTGCTATGTACATTTTTGCCCTTGCGTCGAGCTAGATTGATTTGTCCATGCAACAGCACTTACCACATGGGGGCTACGCGGTTCAATCGTGGGGATGCAACGGGCATTTCTTTGCTAGCGAAAGAAGCATCCCAGAAACTCAAGACACAGCAATAAAGTTTAACATTCTTTTCTCTGTGTACAATTGTTTTTAGCCTCCGTATATATCTCTCTTTGATTATGGTAAACAAAACAAATATTACACATATACAGCCAACATGGCGAACTAATGTACGTGGTTGGTAGATCTTGACCGGATCCATCAGATGCCTCGTGATACTACAATATATATATGTTTGGTGTGGCGATGCAATAATGCTCAAGAAAACATCATATTTATGGCTTAATCCATGCACTGGATAACATTTTATCATCATGTTATTATTGGCAATGAATAAAGGTTCAGAATAAATAAATAATGCCTCCTCACACGATTTTGTTGTGAGATAAATCATAGATGCTGCGTGAGGGTGGTGGTGGTCTGCTCTTATCTGCCGATCGAGGTGCCACGTCAGAGACCCCCGTGGTCGTTCACTTGTACAGTTGAGTGCATATGCGGCGGCGTGTGTGTTATATGCAATTAGAGCATCTCCAAGAGTACCCAAAAATAAACTCCCAAAAAAACATGGTTTTAACAACTTGCAAAAAATTATTGGGAGAAGAAAAAACACTTTAATCCAACAATCCCCAAAAAATTGACTCTCAAAAACAACCACGGCATCTATTCGTGAGCCCATACCACCGGATGCATGGGACCCTAGCGCAGATCCGCCATCATCAGTAGCACACAGCAACCCTACTTCGCCATCACCAGCCGCACAATAGCCTCAGAGGAAGGCACACACGATACTTCGGGCCAGCCACCTTCTAAGCGGCAGAGCAAGAAGAAAGAAAAGGGTGCGGCCCTGAAAGAGAAAATGAACCCAGTTTGAGCCTTCTTCGAAGAACAGAAGGCCAAGAGGGTGGCTTTGAATAAGAAGCTAGAAATAGATCCAGTTGGGATAGCACACTTTATTAAAGGGACCATACCAAAGGAGAAAGAGAAAGAATTAGATTATGATCAGCAGATCAGAAAGTGTCACGCCAACCCCATGAACCTGAAAAGAAATACAAAACTCATTCCTCAGCTCGTTAAACAGTCCCCACAATCGATCGCTCTGTTGGTAGTGCAGGATGACGAACGCCCAAGTGAATCAAGAGATCTGGTGATCATGGCTGGGATGATAGTGCAAACAGATCTGACAAAGGCTCAGTTGCTAGGGAATGCCCTACAGAACTCCCGATGTAGGAAGAAGTTTGTACTCGATAAACCTCTCGTGTGGCCAGAGTTGTTAAAGTTCCTACCAACGAGAATGGCCGCATTGCACAAGTGGTACGCGGTGCATTCTAAAAGCGGAATGAAGATGTTCGCAGCTCGGATTAAAGATGAGCATTTCTAGCAGGGGACATCCGAGGTATGGGTTGAGTTTGCGGCAATTTATGATTTGTATCATCAAGATGCCCTTCATAAGTGCATCATGAGTGTATGGTGCATTTAAGTATTTCTGCTCTTTTTTATTTTATTTTATTTATACTCGGACCTTGTTTGTTGACTAATCCCCGCTTTTGTGGTTTATTTTTCCGTAGGCAAAAAATAAAATTGCCCGCCAAAAGAACTTCCATAACATCAGTTTCCTGGACCCCGATGTTATACACGAGGAAACCGTCGAGAGCCATTCTTGTGACGTGGTCGATGTTATATACAGAGGCTTGCGTAAGCAAAGCATGTGTCCATTTATTATCTTGCGACACAATCATCAGTGAGTGATTCGCCACTTTTTCAATACCTTCAAAATAATTTAATTAATCACTATTATAATCAACATTAATTGGTTGGTTTTGTGAATGTATATGAACAGCTTTCACTGGTGTGAGATCATGTGTGATGAAAAATTGGTTTGTATTGAAATTGGCATTGCAAAGTGATTAACATAATGGCATAGGGTGATATGCATGTTTGCTAATGTGTTGCGCTCGTGGTAGTGTGTTTTGATATTGATGTGACACACTCGTGTGAGTGGGGTTGCGTGGACTGATCATGAGTCAAGTCGTGGACTTGTGCTCGTACGCGGATGCGTGTTTGTTCATGTGCAGGTGTTGCTTGAGGCGGAGCGTGGTCGGTGACGGACTGGAACTAGGTTCGGGAGGAACTGAGGTTTCGGGACTAAGTTCAGGAGGAACTGAGGTCCTATTGGTCAAGGATGTCACGCGGGACGTTCGGGCTAGAGAACGGTGCATGTGAGGACTTGTCGATGCGCGAGCATGTGTCTCGGTGTTGACGGATGATGTTGGTCGGAACGGGACTGCCAGCGTTCTGACCGGAGGAGTTAACTACGGCGGCGTGGCCTCTGGAGGCGCAGCATATGCGCTGCATATGTGCGTGTGGACAAGTGCTGGACGTGTTGGTGTCCATGTGCACTACGTGAATGTGTGGACGTGAAGTCTTTTGTGCAAGCATGGAGGAAGATGCATGCGTGGCATGGGACATCATGCAGCTGCGTTGCATGCTCATGCATGGGCTCGTTTGTTGTGGTGTATGTGCACCCGATTAAACAAAGGCCCAGGGGTCAGCTATGCCGAGACCGAATAAGCAACGGCCAGGTCCAGTTGTGTCCGTGTTGGACACGAGGGCTGCCTGCTGAGAAGGCTCGCACGTCAGGGTGGCGTATAAAAGAAAAGGCCGTAGCTGTTGGTTCGGTGCAGACGACCGAGAGGGTTTTTGGACGACGACATAGACTGCGACGCAGGGAGCGGCGGCGTTCTGTTTTTCCTAGAGGGAGTCTAGGGTTTTTGGATCTCGTGGAGATCTTGTATGGATGCTTGAGTAAGCATCTTTAGAACACATCTTTGATTCAATAAAGATTAAGATTTACAAATTGATGGGTTCGTAATCTCGTTCCCTCGCTCTCTTGCTTTCAATCTTGCATGCTCGGTTTTGGTAGATTGATTTCTTGATCAACGTGCTTAGATTTACTTGATCCATTCAAAACCGTGCTAGGGCATCAAGTTATTAATCTGAGAAGTTTGGTTTGTTAGCCTTAAATATACTTTGTCTAATCTCGAAATTAGGGCTCGGCTAATTCGCGACACTATCCGACGTTACATGCTTGTTTATTTTATATCTGGAGTTCTAGATCTCTGATTGATGTGATTCCAGTTGGGTTACCTTCATAATTTCGCAAGTTAGGTTATGGTAAAATATCACGATTTTAGGTGTTCTGGTCTAAGAACGACACACGATTTAGTGGAGCATCCATAATCTGTTTTAGGGTGAAAAAGTTTTCCGCTGTGGTTTGTGCTATCATTCACCCCCCCCCCCCCCCCCCCCTCTGATAGCTATATTAGAGGGCTGCGATCCTACAAGTGGCATCAAAGCTAGTTGTTTTCTAATTGATCTTAATCAGTGATTAGAATTGTTAGCAATGGATAGGTATTCCACAAAACCGTGTGTTTTCGATGGTGTTGATTTTCAGTTTTGGAAAGCGAAGATGGAGGCATATATTCAGGCACAAGGCTCGCTGATTTGGGAGAAGGTTATTACTCCTTTTGCAGTACCAGATCAAGTCAACAACGATAATCGAGCGAATGTGGAGAACAACAGCAAGGCAAGAAATTTAATCATTCAAGGGCTAGGAAGGAGCGACTTCGATCGTGTGGTTCATCACAAGTCTGCATATGAGGTATGGAAAGCTTTATGTGATTATCATGAGGGTTCGTCTACAATTAAAGAGGTACGCCAAGATATGTATAAGAAAGATTATATGCGTTTCGAGATGAAACCCGGTGAATCACTTGATGACTTGTTTGCTCGCTTTAATAAAATTCTTAGCAATTTGCGTGCTGTTAATGTTACTTACACTGATGCTGAAAATGCACGTCAATTACTTGGAGCACTAGACATGTCTATTTGGGAGATGAAAGTTACTTCAATTAGAGAATCTACTGTCATGAGTACTCTTACATTAGATGTGCTTTATTCTAAATTGAAAACTCATGAATTAGATGTTCTTGCTAGGAAGCATGGTTCCAAGTCTATTGCTTTAGCTTCTCAATCTAGCAAATTTCATGACGATAATTCTTCTGCTAGCTATGCTTTGTCTTGTTTGTCTTCACTAACCAATGAATAGCTAGAACAACTCCCGGAAGATGATTTGGCACTCCTCTCTACTCGCTTCAAGAAAGCTTTGCAAAATGTGAGATCAAGGAAGAGAGGAAATTCCAGTCCTCAGTGTTTTGAGTGTGGATCATTTAATCATATTCGTCCCAAGTGCCCAAAGTTTCTAGCAAGGATTTCAAGGGATGATGAGGATTCTGAAGAAGAGGATGTTGCTGAAATTAATACGAAGAAGCACACATCTAAGAGCAACAAAAAGAAGAGCTACTTGAACAACAAAGTGGTGCATCAAGTTCTTTCAGCACTTGAGCAAGTAAACTTGAGCGATGTTGATCTAGACAGCAGTGATGAAGAGAAAATATCTAAAAGGAAGAAGGTGCGTAATTTAACAAGCTTATGTCTCATGGCAAGCAACAAGAGCTTCACTAACAGCGACATCGATAGCTACAGCGATGAGGTAGAACCTTCGTATGATGATTTATTTGTTGCTGTTGAAAAACTTGGCACTTTGTTAGAGAAAAGAAATAAAACAATTAAGAAACATGATGCTTTGATTGAATCATTACATGCTGAAATTGATAGGCTTAAAACCTTAATTCCTAGTGATGATTCATGCAAATCATGTGACTCTATATATGCTGAATTTACTTCTCTAAGAGATGTGCATGCTTCAACTTTAGAGCAACTTAAATCTGAAAAAGAGAAAAATGAGAACCATGTGTGTATAATTGATGAACCAACTTCTTGTGATAATTGCGATATTCTTGAACTAAAGTTAAAAGATGCAAATGCTAGAGTTGATCAATTGAAACATGATTTTTCTACACATGAGGTTCTTTCTTGCTCTAATTGTGCTAAACAAAAGAAATCTATGTCTAGTTCTTGTGATAATTGTTCCACCCTTTTGAAATGCATTGAATATTTGCAAAATAAAATGGGAACTAAAAGTTTGAATCAAATTTTGGAACAAAAGACTAGCTCACAAAAATATAAAACTGGTTTAGGATTTGATCCTTATACTCACTCCAAGAATAATGCACCCACTATTATTAAATCTCTTGGTAGTGGTAAATTTGAAACTCGTGTTGAGCCTAAAAAGATGGTTTTTAAATCTGCTGGAGTCATGTCATCTACTAGCACAATTGATGCAAATGTTGCTTCTACTTCTCAAGTTAAATATAAAGTCAAGTACACTTGCACTCATTGTGGTAGAGATGGACATAAGAAAGAATTTTGCTTTAGACTAGCTAAACAACAAAGAAAAGAAAGTGCTAAAGCTAGTTCTAATTTCAGAAGTGCACATTTTGTTACTCGTGAGGCTATGACAAATCGCTTTGTGCATAGGGTGAAGCAAACACCTTTTGTTGGTAAAAATACAAGTAATGCTAAATCTGATTTTTATCATAAAAATACTTGTGTTGTTCCTACAGGTTTTCGTCGTGTGTCTAAGTACTGGATTCCGAAATGTTTTATCACTAACCCCAGTACAAAGGCCTCGACATCTTCAAGTGCTATGTAGGTTTTTCTAATGCAGGTTGGAGAACATGAGCTTCATGTATCTTGGTCTTTTGATATGACGTGATCAAGAATTAGATGGTTCTCTATACCTTTGAGATGGCTTTTGAGAGAGATGTGCAGCAACTACTATGTGAGATATTTGCATTCATACCTTTTACATTCACATATATATTTATTTGTGGTATGAGATGAGATGCTTGTTGATATGCTCATGTTTTTCCCCGGCTTGTTCGATCATGACATATCTTATACAATGCCTTTCATGCTTGGTATGTGCTACATTATGATTTATAGTTGTGCTTAATTGAATAAACCATATTAACTCAAAACACATGCGTCTCACTTTGTTCCTCTTGGTTTCATTGGTTATTCATTTGAGGGGTACTTATTGGCTTCTTTGTTGGATAAAACTTTTAAAGATGGGATTTTTGATATGGCTGTTTTGAGGGGGAGTTTTGGAACTCTTTGTGTTAAGTTTTAGCTTTCCTTGTGAGTTTCAATCACTGAAAAATAAAAAATTCAGAAACCTATGGAATAGCAATGAGCATTATATTTTGTTCATGTATGACATTCGAAGCCATGCTTATGCTACAATGTAATTGTGTCTTTTATATCTATGCATGTATGGTGTAGTTTTGGCATGACTTACTAAATGGAATGATAACTTGAACTAAATGGTGCCATGACTGAACCTTCTTGTCTACTTTGGGCTTGTTTCTAAAAAGTGCCAATTCTGAATTATGACAGTTATATATGCTGAAAAAAAAATGATATGAGAAAGATCAAGGAAATATGCATTATCTCACTTCTTCTTTATGAGACCGCTTGTCATTGCACTTTGATATGAACTTGTGAGAAGTTGTGTATGACCAAAACCTTGTTCTTAAGCTTTTGATTGTCCAGTGACATAGGCTTGACTAGGTTGAAAAGTAAGGCTGATGGTGCATATAATTCCTTGCAATTTATTTTTGTTGCAATCAATAAAAGAAATCAGTTTTTAAAGCATCAATTAAGTGCACAAAAGTTCAAGTTCTAAAGTAGTTGAGAAAGGGAGATCATGTCATGCAAATAAATTGTTAATTGCACTTGATATTTTAGTTGTGCTGAAATTGCATTATATATGTATGGATGTGAAAGTGCAACTATTTTCTAGCATGGCTTGGACAGATAATTTGCTTCATACATGGATGATTTGTGATGCTCATGATAAAAAAATGATAAATCTGAAAATAACAAAGTTCTCTTCTCTTTTGTGTTCTTGATGAATCCATTGTCAAAGGGGGAGAGTTTTTGCACATTGCTTACACATTGCACATTCATATTGGAATATTTTCTTTTGCTTTCTTCTTTGGTTTCTCACAGGGGGAGATTTTGCTTTTGAAGAAAGGGAGAGATTTTATTTGGATATTTTGGTGATGATCTTTTCACTTTGGTTTTGATTGAAAAAATAATACTTGTGGAAATGAATGCCAATGTTCAATGTTTACATGGTGTTGCCAATGTTTTCATCAAGGGGGAGATTGTGAGATCATGTGTGATGAAAAATTGGTTTGTATTGAAATTGGCATTGCAAAGTGATTAACATAATGGCATAGGGTGATATGCATGTTTGCTAATGTGTTGCGCTCGTGGTAGTGTGTTTTGATATTGATGTGACACACTCGTGTGAGTGGGGTTGCGTGGACTGATCATGAGTCAAGTCGTGGACTTGTGCTCGTACGCGGATGCGTGTTTGTTCATGTGCAGGTGTTGCTTGAGGCGGAGCGTGGTCGGTGACGGACTGGAACTAGGTTCGGGAGGAACTGAGGTTTCGGGACTAAGTTCAGGGAGGAACTGAGGTCCTATTGGTCAAGGATGTCACGCGGGACGTTCGGGCTAGAGAACGGTGCATGTGAGGACTTGTCGATGCGCGAGCATGTGTCTCGGTGTTGACGGATGATGTTGGTCGGAACGGGACTGCCAGCGTTCTGACCGGAGGAGTTAACTACGGCGGCGTGGCCTCTGGAGGCGCAGCATATGCGCTGCATATGTGCGTGTGGACAAGTGCTGGACGTGTTGGTGTCCATGTGCACTACGTGAATGTGTGGACGTGAAGTCTTTTGTGCAAGCATGGAGGAAGATGCATGCGTGGCATGGGACATCATGCAGCTGCGTTGCATGCTCATGCATGGGCTCGTTTGTTGTGGTGTATGTGCACCCGATTAAACAAAGGGCCCAGGGGTCAGCTATGCCGAGACCGAATAAGCAACGGCCAGGTCCAGTTGTGTCCGTGTTGGACACGAGGGCTGCCTGCTGAGAAGGCTCGCACGTCAGGGTGGCGTATAAAAGAAAAGGCCGTAGCTGTTGGTTCGGTGCAGACGACCGAGAGGGTTTTTGGACGACGACATAGACTGCGACGCAGGGAGCGGCGGCGTTCTGTTTTTCCTAGAGGGAGTCTAGGGTTTTTGGATCTCGTGGAGATCTTTGTATGGATGCTTGAGTAAGCATCTTTAGAACACATCTTTGATTCAATAAAGATTAAGATTTACAAATTGATGGGTTCGTAATCTCGTTCCCTCGCTCTCTTGCTTTCAATCTTGCATGCTCGGTTTTGGTAGATTGATTTCTTGATCAACGTGCTTAGACTTTACTTGATCCATTCAAAACCGTGCTAGGGCATCAAGTTATTAATCTGAGAAGTTTGGTTTGTTAGCCCTAAATATACTTTGTCTAATCTCGAAATTAGGGCTCGGCTAATTCGCGACACCATCCGACGTTACATGCTTGTTTATTTTATATCTGGAGTTCTAGATCTCTAATTGATGTGATTCCAGTTGGGTTACCTTCATAATTTCGCAAGTTAGATCCTGGTAAAATATCACGATTTTAGGTGTTCTGGTCTAAGAACGACACACGATTTAGTGGAGCATCCATAATCTGTTTTAGGGTGAAAAAGTTATGACATCAATCTTACTCCGTGTTGATTTCATGGAATTTCAGGAATAGCGCAAGTGCTTCCTCAGAGCAATTATTTTTACAAATCACACAAAGAACTGTATTGTTTGTTGCATTGCTCACTGGTATTCCACTTTCTATCATCTTCATGTTCATTTCAAGCAATTCTCAGAAGAGACTCAATCCATTGATCCTTCCAATTTTATAATAGCCATTAAGAAGTGTACCATAAGCAACACCATCAGGTTCAAGGTCAGCTAACTCCATAGCATCAATTACTCTTGTAGTACTTCCTCCATCTCGCCAACAAGGCAATATCCATCCAGCAGATCACCAAGTTCCTCCATCTCGCACAGCTCAAGAGAGTGTTCTGATAATTTAAGACCACACATGAAACATCAACTGTGGTAGGCTTCCCCAAGAAATTGGAACTTCTCAGGAAGCAACTTTATGTATTTCTGGCATGTCTCTTTTCTCGAGAAGAGAGAGATCAGCGATTCAGTGGTTGAAGCTTCAAGTGCAAAAATTTTCTCATCAATTTTAGAAAGATAAGCGCCAGCCCTGATTATATCACCTTTTTCCAATAACAGCTTGACCACATGATTTAAAAGTCTGGAGTCAGGAGCACAGCTAGCCTTCTCCATTGCTGAAAAGATATTATCAGCCTCTGCCAGCAATCCTTCTTTTATGAAATTCGTCACCATTAAGCTGTAAGTCACAACTGAAGGCACCAGCCCATTGGCTGAGACACTAGCAAACATTTTCATGGCTTCTTCAACTCTTTTAGTTTTAAACATTGCAGAAATCATAATATTGAGGGTTACGATATCAATCTTCACGTGCGTAGCTCGTAATTTCTCAAAAAGATCGATTGCTTCGCCAGTGCTGTTATTTCGACAAAGTCCACTAAGAACTGTATTGTATCTGAAAATGTCTACTTGTATTCCACTCTCAATCATAGTATGGAGTTTTTCCTTTGCAGCAACTGTTCTCCCAGCACGGAATAACCCATCAAGTATGATGTTGTACGTCATAATTGTTGGCTTAACTCCCTTGAGTGACATTTCCCTGAAAAGACTCAATCCATCATCAATCCTTCCGATTTTACAATAGCCGTTAAGAAGTGTACCATAAACAACAGCATCAGGTTTGAGGCCAGTTGACTCCAAAGCATCAAGTACTCTCAGTGCTTCCTCCATCTGGCCAACAAGGCAATATCCATCCATCAGTGAATTGTACATAACAACATCAGGCTGCTGACATGTAGCTATAATGAAGTCGAACATATCTTGAGCCTCTGTTACCCTTCCTTCTTTGCACAGGTTGTTTATTATAGGATAGAAGAACACATTGTTAGAAATCAGTCTTTTATCAATTGCTACATGAATCAATTCCTTGGCTTTCCGAAAATCACCGAGAGAGCAAGAACCCAGAACCAGGCATCGGTAGACAACTATGTCAGGTGAAACTGCTTGATCAACCATCTCACCAAATTTTTGCAGAGCATCATCCAGCTACCCATTTTGCAAAGTGCATCAATTACTGTCCCATAGGTGACTACATCTGGGTTCACTCCTTGCTGCTGCATTTCTTCAAACATAAGCATAGCATCATCCATCATCCCACGTGCAGCATATGCTTTGATCAGTATGTTGAAAACATGGTGGTCAGGAATGATACCATTTCGTAACATTGCATTGAAGAGACAATTCATTTCATCAAAACATCCTTCTGTGGCGTACCCATGAAGCATAACTCTGTAGGAGACAACATCAGGCTTTTGGCTTTTCAGAGCCATGGAATCAAAAATATTTCTAGCTTCCTTGATCCTTCCACGTTTGCAAAGGGAAGCCATGAATGAGCTCCACATAGCAGCATTTGGTAGAAGACCTCGACTTGTCATCTCTGTGAAGATCCTAACTGCCTTCTTCCAGTGGCCCAAAGTGGAATATCCATGGGTTAGGATAGTATATGTCCATTTGTCGGGCGGAACACCATCATCAATCATCTGCCGGAGGACCCTCTCTGCCTTGTCCATTGCTCTGGCCTTGCTAAGCGCATCAATAACTATGTTGTAAGTCACCACATCAGGAGGAACTCCGAGCTGGATCATCTGATGGAAGAGATTGCAAGCTTTTTCTACTTTGCCTTCTTTAAAGAAGCCATTGATGACTATACTGAACGAGATGACATTAGGCACACAGTCTAGTCCAGATGTCCGGTGGAGGCGGAGCAGCACGTCCAAATCCTCGTTAGTACTCTTTGCCTGGCAGAGGCTCTTGAGGAGGATGTTGAAGACGATGATATCCAATCTCAACCCCAACTTGAGGAGGCGGCCAAACAAGGCAAGTACCAAGTCCGGGCGACGCGCACGGCAGCAGCAGTCCATGAGGATGGAATAGGTGTGTACAGTGGTCGGCATGACCGGCGGACCGGTGCTCCGGGAAATGCGGTTGAAGAGGGCGACAGCGAGGGCCGGGCCATCCCTGCACGTGGCTGAGGGCGGCGCGCGGGCGAGCGCTGCAAGAAAGCCTTTCAGTTCGCGCTCCGGGACGGCGGCGGCTTGGCTCAGCAATCCGTCGAACAGGTGGTGCGCATCGTCCCAGCTGAGCGTCCCGGCATTCACGCGCCTCGTGGCGGCAGCCAATGCGGCAGCGGCGCGCGGTGCCGCGGTGGTGGTGAAGGCGCTTTGGAGGAGTAAGTTGCGGCGCTGGCGAAGATGGAGGAGAGGCGGGCGCGGGGCATCGCGTTGGGCGCGGCCGGTGTCCGGTGGAGGTCACCGCGCCATTGTTCCGTCTCGCCCTCTGGGGAGGCGGCGGATCGTGCTCAAGCGGCTTCACTAGCGACGGAGGGTCCGCAGTGCGGCGCGGCGGTGGTGGAGCCGGAGTGGGTGGGCGGCGGCGGCTCAGGGGAGGGGGCGCAACGCAAAGACTGTGACTGGCTGGATTTTCAGTGTGCGGCTCTGATGTCTCCTGGGAGAAACAGGAAAAGGGTTTCATGTAATCACCATGATGAGCATACACAAATCATGCTCTAAGGGTCTCAGGCTCTCAGCAGTGGGTGGTGTTGGGCTAGAATGATTTTTGTTTGGAAAAGGATAAAGAAGGGACAGGCTGCGAGGATTCGTCCCACAACGGCTCAGAAAAAAACGAAAACGGAAAGGTTCCTGTTACTTTAAAAATATGATATTTGAATTGAAACGCATGCTCAAATTCAAATCACAACAGCATATCACACAGTATTATAAGGTTTTAAAAATGAGGCTAATTAGATTTAGGTTTTAATTAAAAGGTTTTTGCAAATAAACGGACAAAAAAATTAAAATAAAGAAGTATATTATAAAAAGGTTTTTAAAATTACTTTTTCGTAATAGTAATAAACACACACGTTGCAGACGGAATTTGTATATATGTTGCTGGCTCCAGGCACAAGCTGATACTACTGCATATAGTGTGCTCCTGTGCTCCCTTTCTCTATAAGAACTTAAGAAGATAGAGGGCAGGAAAGTAAGTTCTTCCAACTTCAAGGGAGTATTTTAATACATTCGATGTTCTGTGTACTCCTATGTGGTGTTGGTGCCCTTGATATAATTACTGGATAACATGGTTCGCAAATCTGACATGAACTTGCTTGCATCTGCTGAATGAAGGACTTCGACTGAATTCAAAAACAAAACAAAAGCATCTGCTAAAAACATACTATGCACATGGTGACGAAACTGTTTTAACTAACACTATATATTTCCCATTAGGCCAGGAGGCAGGTAGGAAGCTAATATTATGTGGCTGGTTTATAAGATCATCTTCGGCCAATTTCTCTTCTGATATAAAGCTCAAATGTGGCTGGTTTCAGAAGCCCAAATGTGGCTGGTTCCAGAAACTGATACTTTGTACCGATCACTTTTCTCTGTTCCTGGTTTCATTCAGTTGAGAAGAGAGAGATGAGCAAGGAAGCGTTGAGGCTCAAGTGAGAGACCGCTAAGAATTAAAAGGAGAATACCACTCCAATAACAACCTGAGCATTACGCAAACGAGAATCAGGAGGGCAGCCACTCTTCACCATTGATGAAAAAAGGATAGCCTCAGCCTCATCTAGCGAACCTTGTTTTCCAAGATTTCTTAACATAAGGAACTAGGTCCCAACTGAAGTCACCAGCCCTTCAGCAGAAATCAAAGCTCAGCCTCATCGAGCGAACCTTGTTTTCCAAGATTTCTTAACATAAGGAACTAGGTCCCAACTGAAGGCACCAGCCCTTTGGTAGAGACTAAAGCAAACAGACCCTTG
Source organism: Urochloa ruziziensis (assembly GCA_015476505.1). NCBI lineage: Eukaryota > Viridiplantae > Streptophyta > Magnoliopsida > Poales > Poaceae > Urochloa > Urochloa ruziziensis. The sequence goes on from CM027120.1 coordinate 62,322,028, forward strand.
GCTTCTTCTATTCTCCTTGCTTCAAACATCGCAGCAATCATGATATTGAGAGTTACAATATCAAACTTCATGTTCATTGCAAGCAGCTTCTGGAACAGTTCCATTGCTTCATCAAAGCAACTGTTTTTAAAAAGCCCTTTCAAAATTATATTATATATGCAAATGTCCACTGTTATTCCAGTTTCAGTCATCTCATGGAACAATTTTTTTGCAGCAACAGTTCTGCCGTCTTCAAATAGCCCATCCAGCAGAATACCATAACAAAAACATGTAGGCTTGATTCCCTTAAGCAACATCTCTCTGAAAAGGCTCAACCCATCTTCAATCCGTCTATTTTTACAATAGCCATTAATGAGTGTACCATAAGTTACAACACTAGGTTCAAGTCCAGATGATACCATGATATCAAGTACTCTCAATGCTTCCTCCATCTTGCCAACCAGGCAATATCCATCCATCAGGGAATTATGCATTATAACATCAGGACGTGCACCAATATGTTCAATGAAGTCAAATATCTCTTGTGCGTTCTTTACACTTCCTTCTTTGCAAAGGTTGTTTATCAGTGAACTGAAGGATACAATGTCAGGACGAATACCTTTATTCATCATCTCAGAGACCAATTCCTTGGCTTTCACCAAATTGCCATGAATACAAAAACCCTGAATCAGGCAGTGGTAGTCGACTACATCTGGTTTCACTCCTTGGCGCTGCATCTCTTCAAACCTAAGCATAGCCTCATCCATCAGTCCAGACTTAACATATGCATTGATTAGTATAGTGAAAACACGGTGGTCAGGTACAATTCCATCTCTGGCCATCAGATTGAAGAGATCCATCATATCAGCATAGCATCCATCACTAGCATACCCATGAAGCATAATACGGTAGCAGACAATATCAGGCTTCTGGCCCCTCATAGCAACGGTGTCAAATATTCCTCTTGCTTCCTTGCTTCTTCCATGCTTGCAAAGGGAAGTCATGAGTGCGCTCCAAGTGACTATATCAGGTACAATATTGAGACTAGTCATTTCTTTGAATACCCTAACTGCCTCTTTCCAATGTCCCAGGTCGGAATATCCACGGATCAAGCTAGTATATGCCATGTTATTTGGTTGAACACCTTTACCAATCATTTGCCGAAGGACAACCACTGCCTTGTCCATTGCTCTGGCCTTGCACAATGCATCAATAACGGAGGTATAAGTCACAACACTAGGAGAAATCCCCTGTTGCATCATTTCATCAAATAAATCACATGCTTTAGCAACTTCACCTTCCTTAAAGAAACCATCAATCACTGTGGTGTAGTGAGCCACGTCCAGCGAGCAGCATGTTCCTCCTTCGGATCCGAAGCAACTAGAACGCGCGCTGACTCCTCTTCTCATTACGGAGGCTCTTGAGAAGTATCAGGTAAGAGACATTATTAGGCACGCAGCCTAGCTCCGGCGCCCTGTGGAGCAGCACGTCCAAAGCCTCGTCCGTACGCTTTGCCTCACAGAGGCCCTTGAGGAAGTTGCTGAAGGTTGCGACTGTCAACGGCAGACCTGACTTCAAGATACGGCCGAAGAAGGCGACCGCCAGGTCCGGGCGGCGCGCGCGGCAGCAGCAGTCCATGAGGATGCCGTAGGTTTTAACCGTGGGGGAGAACGCCCAAGGGGCAGCTCCTCGGGCCAGGCGGCCGAAGAGGGCAACGGCGAGACCGGGACCGTCGCCGCAGCCGGCGGAGGGCGGCGCACGGTCGAGCGTGGCAAGAAGGGCGTCCAGCGGGAGCTTGGGGATGCGGGTGGGTCGACGCAGCAATTCATCGAACAGGTGGTGTGCGTCCTCCGGGCGGAGCTTCCCGGACCTCGCGCGCTCCGTGGCGGCTGCCAGGATGACATGGGGGGCGCGTGGAGGAGGCGACTTGCAGGATGAGCTGGTGGTGGTGGTGACGGACGAGATGCGGCAGCGGAACGACATTACGGCGGCGGCGGCGGCCGGATTGACTTGGGATGGAGACAGGGATCCCGCGATTAGCTCAGAATGTGTAAAGTAAGCAAGGAATCGCATGGAGGCGATAGCTAGTGGGTGCTGCCGCCGCAGGCGTCAAGGTGGCCCTCGCCGTCGCCGGCGAGTCGGCGGCAGCCGCGGCAGCCAGTGCGGGTGAACGAATTGCTCCCATGTTGCTATGGGGGGCCGTTGTTGTCTTCATCCTGTTGGCGGTTGGCCCCTGCTTAGCCTTATAGGAATGCGAAGTTAATTTTTCTTTTGAAAGATAAAGTTAATTTAGTTAACATTGGAGTACCAATTCATATATTCTCTTACTCTATTCTAAATGGTACAGCTGCAATATTCCACTGAAGAGAAACATAATTCCGATCACCAAACAGTTTTAGGATGGCAAGATGATATGCAACTTTTTTATGAAATGTCAGAGCTCACGGTCATTCATAGAACAAGAACTGCAGTATTCTCTGTTGCTATTACTTTACCATAAGGGCAATACAAAATAATGGTAACAGCTACTTGCTCGACAGCTCTACGCAGCTGCAGAGTGAATCACTTTAGCTAGCAGCTCCTGGGAACATGCTGAGTTGCACAAAAGATATCTAAAGAACCCTGAAGTTAACATCATAATAACAACCTTAGTGCAGGGAATCAACCAAATTTCGGCTGATTAGCAAAATGGTCCAATTCTTAAGATTGCCATCGATTCATGTTGCTAGGAAGTGGCAACTGCACACATTTCAGCATGGGACCAATCTTCCAATTCAGCAATAGACACCTGAGACATATCCTGTCCTTTCAGCTGACCAACTGCCAGTGAATCAAGCATTCAAGCATACAGACACTTGGATTCATGTCTGTCGATGGAGTGTTAATGTTGACCCAGAGACAACCTTTGATGATCGGCTATGTAAGTCACGGAGAACAGAAGCATCTGTGCGGGCATGATTTGCTACCCCTCTGTTACGTTAGGTGGATAGAGCTTAATATTGTGGCAGGTTGAACTCCCTGATCATTTATCTGATTCCATATCTCCAAAGCATCATTATTCAGTCTACGCATCCTACGAAATGCAGATACTAATGTTGAATAGCTGACTGCATCAGGATCTACACTCCTTACACCTTGCTGCCTCATTTCTTCAAGGGTAAGCATAGCCTCATTTCTTCAGGATCTCATTTGACGCTGGCATGTATGTCAATGTTGCTTGCCTCTTGTCGCACGTACTCGAGGTTTTGGATCCGACAAATGATCCGGTCGAATTTTAAATCTTGACTGTCACACTAAGTCTTCAAATATTTAGTTTGAAAATATAACTGCCGTGTGTGTATATATATATTTCTGAAATTATATTACTTTATAACAACCTTATAATTATTTATTTTTTCAAAAGATCAACCTTATAATTTATCAAATTTTATAAATACATTGTACTGAAACGTTGTGGAAAGAACACGGTACACGCACTACAATAAAATGAGCTATCCGCAGCCCACAAAAATAGCGGTCATTTTTGGACCCGGTGCTAATGTGGCCTTTAGCACCGGGTCTAAAGTTTAGAAGGCTAAAAAGAAAAATGGAAAGACTTTAGCACCGGTTGCTGATAAAATCCGGTGCTAAAGCCTACATATTTACACCAGTTGAAGCACCGGTTGGTGGCTACCACCGGTGCAAATCAACAAGGACGCGGAGGTAAAAAAGCATGTGGAGCAGCGCCACAGACCTCTCCATCATTTTCCTTTTCTTTCTTCCATCTCTCTCCCACCTTATCTTCTCTCATTTTCTTCTATCTTTCCCTTCTAACTTGGTTTCCTCTCTCTCATCTCCCAGATGCAGGGGCCGGCGGCCAGCGAGCGCGCGCGGCGCGCGCACGGGGCGAGCTCACGGGTCTAGGCGCGCGAGGCGAGCAGCCGGTGGGCCAGGCGCACGTGGCGGGCGGCCGACGGGCCAGGCGCGCGAGGTGAGCGAGTGGCGCGCGTGGCGGGCGGCCGGCGGCTTGCGGGCCCAAGCGACGCGCGTGGCGTGCGGCTGGCGGCGGCGCGCGGAGCCGCCGAGCTCTGGTGGTGTGGGATTTTTTTTTTCTAAAATGCAGTGCAATGTTAGATGTTTTGTTGGAATCTCATGTATAAGTTGAAATCTTGGATCTGTGTATTTAGATTGAATCTCTAAATCTTTTCGTGTAGATCTTGAGTCTTTGTAATTTTAGTGAAATGTTGTAATCTATGCTCTTCTCCTCATCCCTTTCATTCTCCTCTTCTTTCCACTCATTTCTCTCTTCTCTGTTCTTGAAGAAAGACAATAACTTAAGAACAGAGAGAAGAACAGAGAGAAACACGATGGTGAGAAGAAGAGAGAGGAGAGAGAAAAGGATGAGGAGGGAGCAATTTAATGTTTTGGGGTAAATTTTTTAGCACCGGGTGTAGCCTGAAACCGGTGCTAAAGATTCCTTTTAGCACTAGATATTTGACCCGGTGCTAAAGGGGCACCCTTTTAGCACCGAAAGATTAGAACCGGTGCTAAAGGATGGTTCCCAACCGGTGCTAATAGGGACTTCTCCAGTAGTGACATAGAAGACTGTTTTTTCCCCTTTACCAGGGAGAGCACTGTGCGAAGTTAATTTCTGCTATGTACATTTTTGCCCTTGCGTCGAGCTAGATTGATTTGTCCATGCAACAGCACTTACCACATGGAGGCTACGCGGTTCAATCGTGGGGATGCAACGGGCATTTCTTTGCTAGCGAAAGAAGCATCCCCGAAACTCAAGACACAGCAATAAAGTTTAACATTTTTTTCTCTGTGTACAATTGTTTTTAGCCTCCGTATATATCTCTCTTTGATTATGGTAAACAAAACAAATATTACACATATACAGCCAACATGGCGAACTAATGTACGTGGTTGGTAGATCTTGACCGGATCCATCAGATGCCTCGTGATACTACAATATATATATGTTTGGTGTGGCGATGCAATAATGCTCAAGAAAACATCATATTTATGGCTTAATCCATGCACTGGATAACATTTTATCATCATGTTATTATTGGCAATGAATAAAGGTTCAGAATAAATAAATAATGCCTCCTCACACGATTTTGTTGTGAGATAAATCATAGATGCTGCGTGAGGGTGGTGGTGGTCTGCTCTTATCTGCCGATCGAGGTGCCACGTCAGAGACCCCCGTGGTCGTTCACTTGTACAGTTGAGTGCATATGCGGCGGCGTGTGTGTTATATGCGATTAGAGCATCTCCAAGAGTACCCAAAAATAAACTCCCAAAAAAACATGGTTTTAACAACTTGCAAAAAATTGTTGGGAGAAGAAAAAACACTTTAATCCAACAATCCCCAAAAATTTGACTCTCAAAAACAACCACGTCATCTATTCGTGAGCCCATACCACCGGCTGCATGGGACCCTAGCACAGATCCGCCATCATCAGTAGCACACAGCAACCCTACTTCGCCATCACCAGCCGCACAATAGCCTCAGAGGAAGGCACACACGATACTTCGGGCCAGCCGCCTTCTAAGCGGCGGAGCAAGAAGAAAGAAAAGGGTGCGGCCCTGAAAGAGGAAATGAACCCAGTTTGAGCCTTCTTCGAAGAACAGAAGGCCAAGAGGGTGGCTTTGAATAAGAAGCTAGAAATAGATCCAGTTGGGATGGCACACTTTATTAAAGGGACCATACCAAAGGAGAAAGAGAAAGAATTAGATTATGATCAGCAGATCAGAAAGTGTCACGCCAACCCCATGAACCTGAAAAGAAATACAAAACTCATTCCTCAGCTCGTTAAACAGTCCCCACAATCGATCGCTCTGTTGGTAGTGCAGGATGACGAACGCCCAAGTGAATCAAGAGATCTGGTGATCATGGCTGGGATGATAGTGCAAACAGATCTGACAAAGGCTCAGTTGCTAGGGAATGCCCTACAGAACTCCCGAGGTAGGAAGAAGTTTGTACTCGATAAACCTCTCGTGTGGCCAGAGTTGTTAAAGTTCCTACCAACGAGAATGGCCGCATTGCACAAGTGGTACGCGGTGCATTCTAAAAGCGGAATGAAGATGTTCGCAGCTCGGATTAAAGATGAGCATTTCTAGCAAGGGACATCCGAGGTATGGGTCGAGTTTGCGGCAATTTATGATTTGTACCATCAAGATGCCCTTCCCAAGTGCCTCATGAGTGTATGGTGCATTTAAGTATTTCTGCTCTTTTTTATTTTATTTTATTTATACTCGGACCTTGTTTGTTGACTAATCCCCGCTTTTGTGGTTTATTTTTCCGTAGGCAAAAAAATAAAATTGCCCGCCAAAAGAACTTCCATAACATCAGTTTCCTGGACCCCGATGTTATACACGAGGAAACCGTCGAGAGCCATTCTTGTGACGTGGTCGATGTTATATACAGAGGCTTGCGTAAGCAAAGCATGTGTCCATTTATTCTCTTGCGACACAATCATCAGTGAGTGATTCGCCACTTTTTCAATACCTTCAAAATAATTTAATTAATCACTATTATAATCAACATTAATTGGTTGGTTTTGTGAATGTATATGAACAGCTTTCACTGGATACTCTTTGCTATTGAGATTGATAACCACACGGTCTGGATCTATGACTCATTGAGGCAGCCTAGATCAAAGTACCAAGATCTCATCGACCTGATCAACAAGGCATGGGCTCGCTTCCTCCAGAAACACTTAAAAGTAAAAGCGAATCATTCGACCCTCTTCAGTTTAGGAGTGGCAAGATGGTATGAATAGATTCTCACATCTTGTGTCATTCGTAATAAACATTTTATTATTCTATGCCATAAGCCATCTTCCCATAGTGCATGAGACAGGAGCAAGGCAACAGCTTGTGTGAATACTACGTATGCAAGTGGATCGACAACTTTGTAAGTGAAAAGGGGCAAATGACGGCGGAAACATTCAAGGTACGTGAGCACAATCAATTCTGCTAATTAATTTTAATTTATTATTTTTCATTCTCATGTTTTCATCTGGAAATGTTACAGCGTTGGGCCATGAAAGAAGATCTCATCAAAGAAGCTCGGGTCAGGGCAATTCAAGAATCTATGTGCGGATTCCTGCTCGATGAAGTCATAGATAAGAACGGAGAATTCTATAGCTATTCCAACGAAAGCGTCGCAACACTTGGTATGTATCGTCACTTTCGTTGTTGATGCATGTTTAATTTGTACGCATACAATACGTATAAAACCAAAAGAAAAGAAAAGGAAACTGAAAAAAGAAAAAAGAGTTTAGTGTCGGCTGGTATTACCAACCAGTACTAAACTGCCTGCCAGGCCCCGCGTGGGGTCACGCAGGTTAGTACCGGCTAATGTTAGCAGCCGGTACTAACAGTCGTACGTCAGTACCGGCTGGCTGTGACCGGTACTAACATGCTACACGTTAGTGACGGGCCTTTAGTAGAAGTCACAGCGACCGGCACTAAGTCGTCCTGTGACTGGTATTGAAGGTCGTTTTTCCAGCCGTGAACATCATTGTAATTAAGCACTCGCGTATAAGCATCTTGTATTGTACAGGCTCTTAGTCTTCACTGCATCACTCAAACCGTGTCTTTTTTCGAGTGGCAAAAGATATACCAAATAATTCTCAGGTCAACATCACATTACTAGTTGCAGTGCTGAAACTTTAGGTCATTAGCAACAGGGTCCCCTTGCAATCATCGTCCCTTCATGTCGCTGGGATTATCTTCCACTGAAGCCCCAAGTATACAATACAGTTATCAAAACCAGTGAAATAAGTCGAATTTTAACCTGAATTCAGGTGTTCCCATGGTGTATTAGGAGCAGTGATTAACTTGTTACAATAGAGGACTACTATGGATATAAGTTGCTTACTATGGTGGATAACTATGGATAAGAACTGGTTTTTGTACATATTCTAGCATTTCTCTAGAGCAATCTTTACATAAGTTATTATGAAGATAAGGATCATAAAGTAGTAAAACCTTGAACATGGTTAATGCTAATTGATCGAAAGAAACACAGTGCACCATCCATCTCAGAGTTATGCAACACACTGTTTTAACTCTGATTAGGTATGACAATTGACAAAGTGCCACCGTGTACCATATATACCAGAAACTCAAAACTCTGATTAGGCATAAAGATCTGGTCGTTCATAGCTTCACTCCCCTCGAATCGACACCGTAGCCCCCATGAGCTCCACCTCCATGGAGCTCCAAATCAACCTCGTCGTTGAGCCTTGGCGCGCTCAAGGTGTAAGAGCATCTCCAGCAATAGTCCCTATTTCAAGCCCCTACTTTATTTAGTAGGGGCCGGTCTCAACTTTTTGGGGCTCAAATTTTATGTTCAACTCCAACAATAGCCCCAACTTTAGAGCCCCTACTTTTGACTGACATGTGGGAACCGCCTGTCAGTGTGACCTCTTCCCTCTTCCTTCTCGATCTCTCCCGTCTTTCTCCCTCAGACTCTCCCATCCCGATCCAGAACGGATCAATGAGCCCGGGAGGCGGTGGCGGAGCTGGTGGTGGTGGAGCCCGGGAGGCGGCGGCGGAGAAGCTCCTGGCCGCGGAGGCGGAGGCCAAGCGGCAGCGGCGACCAAGCTCTGATTTGGCGGGCCCGCTCGACATCAAGGGAGCTCGGCCTTGGGAAACCGGGCGCCGTCCCCGCCCTCGATCCCTCTCGATTCGTCGACACCAGCGTCCCACGCGGCGTGGAGGAGCTTGACCATGGGGAGGAAGGCACAAATCGAGCGGTCAGTCTCCTCTCCCTCCTCCATTGCCCACCCTTCCCTCACCTCCTCACTCTCTCTCCCTCGCGGCACAAATCGAGCGGCGGCGGAGCTCCGGCGTCCGCGGGGGAGCCCGAGGCTGCTGCGGCGGCGAAGCTTCGGCCGAGCGCAGGGGAGCCAGCCGTGGCGGATCTCAGGCCGTCGCGGGGGAGCTCCGGCCGGGCGCGCGGCCGCGGAGGAGCTCCGGCCGGGCTGCGCGCTGCCGCGGAGGAACTCCTGCCGGGCGCGCGGGCCAGGCGCTGCCGCGGAGAAGCTCCGGCCGGGCATGAATCGGCGGCCGGATCCCTTCCCCAACTCGCGGCGGCGGCGGAGCTCCGGCTGGCGCGGGCGGTGGTCGAGCTTCAGGCAGCGGGGAGCCCAAGCTCCGCGGAGTGGGAGCGCGAGCTCCGGCACGGAGTGGCAGAGAAGGGGCGGCGGACTCCGCTTCCATGTGCGCGCAGGAGGGAGAAACGGCCGAAACTGTCGAGTAGGGGCCTTCTGTCTCCACCCGTGGGAGATGGGGCTGGGAGGAGGAATTTGGGTGCCTCCCTACTTTAGGGGCTTGAGTTGGGGCTCTGCTGGAGCTGAATTTTTTGCTATTGGCCCCTACTTTTTGAATAGGGGCTCAAGTAGGGGCCTTGCTGGAGTTGCTCTAAGAGCTCCGGCGGCTCGGGGGAGGGCAGGACAGGGATGCAAGCTGCTCAGAGGACGGGCGGCGCACGGCCGGACGAAGCAAGGTGTGGGCTCCTCGATCTGGCCGCGCTAGAGCCCGAGTCGCCATGAACCCTCGATGCTCCATCCATTGCCGTCACTGCTGCCATCGATCTCCGAATCGATCTGAAGGCCATGCGGTGGGGTGGGGCAGAGCGGCGCACGGCTAGGCAAGGCGCAGGCACTACACCGAGGGGCGGCGGAGCAGCACATGGCGGTGGAGCGGCGAGCAGGAGGGCGGCGGGGCGACGAGCGGTGATGCGCCGGCGGGCGAATCGAGCTCGGAAAGTTCCGTGCGCAGGTGGTTGCCTTCTCCCGCCGGTGGGAGAAAATATAGCAATCCAGTGTTGAATTGGTATATTTACCAATTGGAGAGAGTGTTTTAGGTGATGACTTAAAATAAGCAATCTATATAGGTATGTTGTTGGAGGCGTTTTTTGGCCTGTTTTTAGGTATTCGGATAGTTTTTAGGTATTGGTATCCAGTTTAGATATTCTATTAGAGATGCTCTTACCGAACAGTACATATCCACAGATTCTAGTTTGGAGGTGTCCTAAAAATAGCACCTGTTGCGTTAACTCCTTGGTGCCTTTGCGATTTCAATTGATGAAATCACCATAGGGACAATAACAGAAACGAAAGGAGTAATTTTTTTTAGGATAAAACGAAGGTATGAAATAATAAGCATTCCTCAAGGCAACCAAGCAAGGGCATATGCCAACCAACAAAAAAATATTACAGTACTGCTCCTACGAAGGAAGTTTGAGAAATGATGTATTGATGTATCAACTTTCAAAGGACAATGGACACCTGGACAGGCTATACTCAGCAGTTGAAACTTCAAGTGAGAAATTCTACTCATCAATTTTATGTTTTAGCCCTGATAATTTCACCTTTCTTAGGTAACAATTGAGAGTTGGGAGCACAAATATTCTCCATAGATTTGTCATCCTAAGCCAGTAGGTTTTGAATAAAAGGCACCAGCCCCATTTGCTGATATTGAATCAAACATGTGTTTCTCTTCTTCAATTCTCCTAGCTTTAAACAATTCACAAACCATGATATTCAGAGTTATGACATCAATCTTACTCCGTGTTGATTTCATGGAATTTCAGGAATAGCGCAAGTGCTTCCTCAGAGCAATTATTTTTACAAATCACACAAAGAACTGTATTGTTTGTTGCATTGCTCACTGGTATTCCACTTTCTATCATCTTCATGTTCATTTCAAGCAATTCTCAGAAGAGACTCAATCCATTGATCCTTCCAATTTTATAATAGCCATTAAGAAGTGTACCATAAGCAACACCATCAGGTTCAAGGTCAGCTAACTCCATAGCATCAATTACTCTTGTAGTACTTCCTCCATCTCGCCAACAAGGCAATATCCATCCAGCAGATCACCAAGTTCCTCCATCTCGCACAGCTCAAGAGAGTGTTCTGATAATTTAAGACCACACATGAAACATCAACTGTGGTAGGCTTCCCCAAGAAATTGGAACTTCTCAGGAAGCAACTTTATGTATTTCTGGCATGTCTCTTTTCTCGAGAAGAGAGAGATCAGCGATTCAGTGGTTGAAGCTTCAAGTGCAAAAATTTTCTCATCAATTTTAGAAAGATAAGCGCCAGCCCTGATTATATCACCTTTTTCCAATAACAGCTTGACCACATGATTTAAAAGTCTGGAGTCAGGAGCACAGCTAGCCTTCTCCATTGCTGAAAAGATATTATCAGCCTCTGCCAGCAATCCTTCTTTTATGAAATTCGTCACCATTAAGCTGTAAGTCACAACTGAAGGCACCAGCCCATTGGCTGAGACACTAGCAAACATTTTCATGGCTTCTTCAACTCTTTTAGTTTTAAACATTGCAGAAATCATAATATTGAGGGTTACGATATCAATCTTCACGTGCGTAGCTCGTAATTTCTCAAAAAGATCGATTGCTTCGCCAGTGCTGTTATTTCGACAAAGTCCACTAAGAACTGTATTGTATGTGAAAATGTCCACTTGTATTCCACTCTCAATCATAGTATGGAGTTTTTCCTTTGCAGCAACTGTTCTCCCAGCACGGAATAACCCATCAAGTATGATGTTGTACGTCATAATTGTTGGCTTAACTCCCTTGAGTGACATTTCCCTGAAAAGACTCAATCCATCATCAATCCTTCCGATTTTACAATAGCCGTTAAGAAGTGTACCATAAACAACAGCATCAGGTTTGAGGCCAGTTGACTCCAAAGCATCAAGTACTCTCAGTGCTTCCTCCATCTGGCCAACAAGGCAATATCCATCCATCAGTGAATTGTACATAACAACATCAGGCTGCTGACATGTAGCTATAATGAAGTCGAACATATCTTGAGCCTCTGTTACCCTTCCTTCTTTGCACAGGTTGTTTATTATAGGATAGAAGAACACATTGTTAGAAATCAGTCTTTTATCAATTGCTACATGAATCAATTCCTTGGCTTTCCGAAAATCACCGAGAGAGCAAGAACCCAGAACCAGGCATCGGTAGACAACTATGTCAGGTGAAACTCCTTGATCAACCATCTCACCAAATTTTTGCAGAGCATCATCCAACCTACCCATTTTGCAAAGTGCATCAATTACTGTCCCATAGGTGACTACATCTGGGTTCACTCCTTGCTGCTGCATTTCTTCAAACATAAGCATAGCATCATCCATCATCCCACGTGCAGCATATGCTTTGATCAGTATGTTGAAAACATGGTGGTCAGGAATGATACCATTTCGTAACATTGCATTGAAGAGACAATTCATTTCATCAAAACATCCTTCTGTGGCGTACCCATGAAGCATAACTCTGTAGGAGACAACATCAGGCTTTTGGCTTTTCAGAGCCATGGAATCAAAAATATTTCTAGCTTCCTTGATCCTTCCACGTTTGCAAAGGGAAGCCATGAATGAGCTCCACATAGCAGCATTTGGTAGAAGACCTCGATTTGTCATCTCTGTGAAGATCCTAACTGCCTTCTTCCAGTGGCCCAAAGTGGAATATCCATGGGTTAGGATAGTATATGTCCATTTGTCGGGCGGAACACCATCATCAATCATCTGCCGGAGGACCCTCTCTGCCTTGTCCATTGCTCTGGCCTTGCTAAGCGCATCAATAACTATGTTGTAAGTCACCACATCAGGAGGAACTCCGAGCTGGATCATCTGATGGAAGAGATTGCAAGCTTTTTCTACTTTGCCTTGTTTAAAGAAGCCATTGATGACTATACTGAACGAGATGACATTAGGCACACAGTCTAGTCCAGATGTCCGGTGGAGGCGGAGCAGCACGTCCAAATCCTCGTTAGTACTCTTTGCCTGGCAGAGGCTCTTGAGGAGGATGTTGAAGACGATGATATCCAATCTCAACCCCAACTTGAGGAGGCGGCCAAACAAGGCAAGTACCAAGTCCGGGCGACGCGCACGGCAGCAGCAGTCCATGAGGATGGAATAGGTGTGTACAGTGGTCGGCATGACCGGCGGACCGGTGCTCCGGGAAATGCGGTTGAAGAGGGCGACAGCGAGGGCCGGGCCATCCCTGCATGTGGCTGAGGGCGGCGCGCGGGCGAGCGCTGCAAGAAAGCCTTTCAGTTCGCGCTCCGGGACGGCGGCGGCTTGGCTCAGCAATCCGTCGAACAGGTGGTGCGCATCGTCCCAGCTGAGCGTCCCGGCATTCACGCGCCTCGTGGCGGCAGCCAATGCGGCAGCGGCGCGCGGTGCCGCGGTGGTGGTGAAGGCGCTTTGGAGGAGTAAGTTGCGGCGCTGGCGAAGATGGAGGAGAGGCGGGCGCGGGGCATCGCGTTGGGCGCGGCCGGTGTCCGGTGGAGGTCACCGCGCCATTGTTCTGTCTCGCCCTCTGGGGAGGCGGCGGATCGTGCTCGAGCGGTTTCACTAGCGACGGAGGAGTGGCCGCTGGGTCCGGAGTGGGCGGCGGGAGGCTGCTGGTAAGGGGTGGTGGAGCCGGTGTGGGTGGGTGAGAGCTCAGGGGAGGGGGCGCAACGCAAGGACTGTCACTGGCTGGATTTTCACAGTGCGCGGGACCAGGATCGGGTGCAGTCGTTACTATGACTGCAACTTTAGCAGTCACAAGACGGATGACGTCCAAATGCCATCCAACGCCTCCAAGTAAAGTAGACTCCACCATTAGCCTGTTCACCTTCTTCCTTCAGTTTGGCTCGTTGCCTTTGCATCTCTTTCCTTCCACTTAAACGAGCAGAGCGGCTTGCACATGCAACTAAAAATCCAAGCTCAACCTTTGTAGCACGTGCGTTCGATTTTGCTTCACGTGAGCAGCGATATGTTCCACTCATCTTGGCTGAGATCGATTTCGGCAGTGAAAGTTTGATTTTAGCTCAAACAAAAAAGGACATGACCTCACTTTTTCTAAGAATAGTATCACTGAAATTGAAATCACGCACGACGAGCAGATCTGAAGGGCGTGCTATCCAAGTACTCAGCATGTTGGAGTTCTATCATGATGAATGCTCTCCGTTTTGGCATGTTTCTGAAGCCTTGAATTATTAGGTTTAGCATTAGGTAACGATGGGCTAGAGAGATGGAAGGGAGCTCGTGGTGTCGATTTCTTCTACCAGATCTCTAATGTCTCTATTTCATTGCTTTGCAAGCATGTTAGATGTCGATTTTTGTTGCTGGGTATTGTCTCCCCCGCCTAACCAGCCGATGCTTGCTTCGCCTCACAGCCTTTGGGACGGGAAAATTCAGAGTAAATGAGGAAGAGGACTAACAGTGCTACAGGACCAAGAACTATTTTACCGGGAGACGTTGGATCACATTTGGACGACATCCGTTTCTCGACTGCCAAAGTTGCAGTTGCTACTTCAACTGCACCTGATCCTGGTCCGGGAGGAGGGCGCAAGGACTGTGACTGTGACTGACTGTGTACAAAAATCACGCTCTAAATAAATCTTGCTAGCTTTTAGCTTTTGGCTAAAAAATACATTAAATTCTTAAATAGATTGACAGCATATAGGAATTGTATAAGCAGCATGGAAATTATTTCCTAACTTTGCACTCAGGAACCTGTTTCGATTCATGAAAATAATTAAGTTATTTCTGTAAAATTCCTGTAAAACATGTCCAAAATGGTGCTTCACGGCGCCCACTGACCTTGCGCTTTTTGTCGGGCTGGAGGCTGGACAAACCTACCTGAATTGAGGGAAAACACAAGTTGCGTTTAAGCTACACCTGAAATCAATGTTTCTTTAAGATACACACTGATCAATTCAATTTTAACACCGCCATTTGTTGCCATGCATCCGACTGCCTAGATCTATACTATAAAGAATGAGCAAATTGAAACCGTTTTTCACACAAACAATTAATCTTATACCCCTCACAAAGGACCCACCACACAGGGAAAAAAAGTGGGCCTAGGACGACCTAGGGGGGGGGGGGGGGGGGACGGATTGGTCGTCCTCCCCCGTTGTTTTGGACGATCGGCGTCAGGCTCGCCAGTTTTTTTCTCACCTCAATTTTCTACCCGCCGGCTACACAAAATATGGAATAAAATCAACACAATTATCTTCTCTTCCTTTTAAAGGCCGACAAACAAGGACCCTGTCCCCCTTTCCTTCTCTCAATTCACCAAAGATCACGGTAAAGAATTATGGCACCTTTCCTTTGGTAGTTCATATCGTTTTCCTTCTGGTGATCACACGCCATGCAAAGGTTATGGAAGGCAAATAACGGGAAGGCAAAAATCATGCCTTGCAAGAATGGAAGGCAAGGCAATTATCAAAGAAACTTAACATTAGCGTTATAAATAGGGGCAAGGGGATTACCATAGGCGTAGGTGAGACTCACGCCAATTAGGAAACAATCAAGGGTGCCGGCGACGGTCGTCACCTAGACACCCACGTGCCATGCAGATTGGAGGGTCGCCAGATAGCTAGGGTCGTGTTGAGGGCGTTGGCGCCGGCACAGGCGCAAGCGACGGCAATCAAAGCGTGCTCGACGTGATGCGTCGTCGGCAGGCGAGACCGGCCACGGCCATCATGTCGTCGGCGATGCCGGGGGACGCGACGGCGAGGCCGCCGCCTTGCGACCGGCTGATCGCGCTGCCGGACGGCGTCCTGCAGTTCCTGCACCGCGTCCTGCGGTTCCTGGACGCGCGGCGGGCCGCCGGAGACCTCAGCCTCATGTCGCTCCGGTGGCGGCGCCTGTGGGCGACCTCTCCCTACGCCTCCCTCTCCGACGACGCCTACTCGATGAGCTCCGGCGACGCTCTGCTTCTCCTCCGCGGCTTCGCGCGGCCACTGCGCTGGCTCCGCCTCGACACCGCATTGGATCCGGCCGCCTTCGCTCACCAGCGCATGTGGGTGCGCCACGCCCTCGGCCGCGGCCTTCGCGTGGTCCAGATCTTCCTCTGCCGCGACGCCACGTTCCACCCGCCGGACGGCGTCTTCAACTCCCCGACGCTGGAGGAGATCACCCTGTCCGGAATCTCCGACGACGAGGTCATCGCGCCCGAGACCGTCTCTCTCCCGCGTGAAGAAGCTCCACCTTGGATCCGTGCAGCTCGCCGATCCGTCCGTTGCGGAGAAGCTCAGCGCCGGGTGCCCTGCGCTAGAGCACTTGAGCTTGTCCCTCTCCACGCTTGGTTCGTCAAGATATCTTCTCAGACTCTGAAGACCCTGTCCGTTCTCGACTGCTGTTACGAGGGTACCCATGTCTCTGCCCCTAGCATCTGCTTTAAGCCTAACTGTTTCAGGGAAGGTTCAGCTTGACGGCATGCCGTCGCTGGTGAGTGCTTGGGTGTATGTTTATCCCGATGGGGTTAAGCATCTTGCCTGTGGTCGATACTTTTGTCGAGGCCCTTGCCAATGCTGAGCAACTTGAGCTTTTAGGATTTGATGCGATCCTCCAGGTGAACAAATCGCTTCTCAGTGCTAAACACTATTTTGCGACTGAAGTTATATTTACCTAGCTTTGTGCAATTGTTTTGGTTGTCGTGTGTACAGGATACGGTGGAACGTTCTGCTGATGAAGGACTGCAATTTAGCAAATTGAGGAGCCTGGTTATAGGAGAGGTGCAGGTCACGGATTTCTACAGGCCGTTGGCCTATTTCTTGTCATTCATGAACGCTTGCTTAGTGAATTTCATGGTTACGTGATCTTGCCATTCATAGCTTCTGGCGGCATGGAATGATGACTCCACCTGAATATTTGGGTAGTAATGTGCTGAGAAAAATAGTGTTCAGAAAAAGCCGGATTGTCGCCTTCGGAGTAGCAAAGATCGGTTGGAGCCCATCTGCTACACACCAGAATATTTGGGTACTAATGTGCTCAGTCCATACAAATCTCTGTGAACACCAGAATATTTGGGTAGTAATGTGCTCAGTCCATACAAATCTCTGTGAACACAAGAATATTTGGACAGTAATGTGCTCAGTCCATACCAATCTCTGTCATTTTCTCAGATTTTGCCTAAAAATTATACCTGGTCATAGCTTAAACTAGAGACAAATACATGATTGTTACTTTCAGTTCTCTATGACATTTGTCTCTAATCATATTATTGAAAAGTTTCTTTATGATGATTTATTCCTAGCCAGTGGATTTTTTTTATGGTTTCATATTTGTTTCTTTTGTAGATGGCCGCGTCCATCAGGGAATTTGTATTTCCTCCTTCCTTTTGTAGATGACGGGCGTCCATATATCTTTGGAACCATACACTATACGCTCATTGCTTCTTATGGAAGCTGACTCAGTGAGCGCATGCAGCCAAAAATGGAGAGTAGCATATATTTTCTTATGGATGCTTAACATCATATTTCTGGAGTAATTAATGGAGATCGCTTTGTGTGATGCAAGGTTTTAGTACTTCTCTCTATTTCATTAAAAGCACCATTTTTTTTATCCGATAAAATACAAAGTCTTTCTCATTTGCAGTGCTTTAGCTTTCCTTTGTATGGTCTCCAACAATGACAACGACAAACAGTGAAAATTACTAGAGGCCAATGTCAACAATCACCTTGTCATTGTAAAAAATATTATGGTAGACAAAAATTTGCGTGAGTACTCTTATCTTGCTCTGTATTGTCATGCGTTTTTTATTATTCTGGTAATCATGATGAACATGATGTGCAATCAGAGTATACTCTAGGTTACAATGTGTGGTAATTTGTACAGGGTGTTTGGTGGGCTAACAATCTCGATAATGTTTTGTGAAGCTGGAATATGCCCATCTCTGTCAGCACTCGAAGGAATAATAATGTTGAATTATTATAGTTCAGATTTTATATTACAATGCTAAATTGTTGTCGTGTATCACTTTTTAAGTAATGTATACGGACTAACTATGAAAGCATTAAACTTGACACCAGACGAACAAAGGACCTTAAGACAATCTCCAGCACATTAAAGCAAGAGTACCCAAGTTAACCCTTCAAGTTGTTCACTGATGTACTTCGACTACATATTCAACGGGTCAAGTCTCCCAGCGTCAAAACCTACAAAAGAAATTCTAGGTCAAGTCAACATGTACTCCAGATGATTTTATCCTTTATATTACCAAATTTTAGCTTTACATAATATGGGTTGTTGAAGTTTCACCTACCCGCAACACATGACAAAATTTATATCACGATACTTTTTATTCCATATTATTCTCATGTCACGTGCCTGTGGCACGTGCCTCCCTACTAGTTTGTTTAAACAGCTAAAGCCAGAATTCCCGGACATGCTCCACGTTGTTCATCTGGTAGTTTGCATACTCTGTTCAAGCCAGCATCTTTGCCACCGGAGGTCAGACAGAAGGCATCCAGTTCTCTTCTAATTTTCTGTTTCGAAAGCACTAGTTTTTTTTAACGTTTCGAAAGCACTAGTGACTAGTGACAACTGAAAAGAGCCAATGCTTAAATTTTTTTTATGTACATATTGGTAGGTACAGCCGTACACCAGCTGCAGAAACACACGCCTACTGCCTACATCAGCAATGCGTTTACATCACAATCCACACCTTAGTAGCGAAAATGATATACCCCGCGCGCACTGCTACCGCTAGCGGCAAACGGGTCCTCCTCGTCTTCCTCCAGCGCCCGCCGCACACCGCCTTCGTCTTCCTCCAGCTCCGCCGCCGCTCATCGTCGTCGCCCTGCTGCTAGGGTTCGAGGGTTCGGGTTTCGGGGTGTGTCTCCAGACCTTAGAGGGGGTTGTCGGGAGGTAGGCCGGCCCGGCGGTGGCCGGTGGTTGGTGGGTGGAGCGGCGAGGCGGCGGAGCGCCGCTGGCCGCGGCGGGCGTGGGCAGGCGGTTCGGGCCAGGGAGAGGCGGGGGCGTCATGCCGGTGAGGCTCGACGGTGGTAGGCAGATTAGTGCGAGACGGCGGAGACGCGACAGCGCCGTAGCCGAGGGAGGCGGCCCTGGGCGGGGGAGCAACGGTCGAATAGGAGGGCGGTGGTGGTGTGCGTGGGAGCGGCGCCGACGAGATTAGGGTAGGCGGCGCGACACGACAGGGTGGGATGTGGGCGAAGCTGCACGGCGGGAAGGATGCCGCCAGCCGCAGGTGGTGGTGGAGGTTGGCGGCGATGGGTCGTCCAAAGGAAGACGATGGGACGAGGAAGATGGGGCCCTTGTTCGCCGCCGGCGCGCGGACGCCCCCTAACATCCCCACTTGGTAGTCTCTGTCTGGTAAGCTGAGACTTTCGAAAACCAGTTTTCTGTTTTGCCGCGTCGTGCGCGCCTAGTGCTTAAAAGATGGATGGATAAGATGCTAAAGTCTGTGATGGTGGTGCTTAGTTTGTGCTAACAATGTGGTTGATCAGTGCATAATGATGTAACAACATTCTCCTTAAGCACTCGCGTATAAAGCATCTTGTATTGTACAAGCTCTTAGTCTTCACTGCATCATTCAAACCGTAGCTTTTTTAGAGTAGCACAAGATATATCCAATGATTCATGACATTACTACGTTTAGTTGCAGTGCTGAAATTCTACGTCATTAGCAACAGGGTCGAACCCTTGCAATCATCGTCCCTTCATGTCGCTGGGATTATCTTCCACTGAAGCTATACAATACAGTTATCAAAATCAGTGAAATAAGTCGAATTTTAACCTGAATTCAGGTGTTCCCATGGTGTATTAGGAGCAGTGATTAACTGGTTATAATAGAGGATTACTATGGATATGACTTGCTTACTATGGTGGATTACTATGGATAAAAACTGGTTTTTGTACATATGCTGGCATTTCTCTAAGAGCAATCTTTACATAAGTTATTATGATGATAAGGATCATAAAGTAGTAAAACCTTGAACACAGTGCACCATCCATGATCCATCTCAGAGTTATGCGACACACTGTTTTAACTCTGACTAGGTATGACAATTGACAAAGTGCCACCGTGTACCATGTCCATACCAGAAACTCATAACTCTCATTAGGCATAAAGATCTGGCGCATCTTACCGGACACCACATATTCATAGCGTCTTTGCGACAAGCACAGCTCAAGAGAGTGTTCTGAAAATTTAAGACCACACATAAAACATCCAACTGTGGTAGGCTTCCCCAAGAAATTGGAACATCTCAGGAATCAACTTTATGTATTTCTCGCATGTCTCTTTTCTCGAGAAGAGAGATATCAGCGATTCAGTGGTTGAAGCTTCAAGTGCAAAATTCTTCTCATCAATTTTAGAAAGATAACCACCAGCCCTGATTATTTCACCTTTCCTCAGTAACAGCCTGACCACATGATTTAGAAGTCTGGAGTTGGGAGCACAGCTAGCCTTCTGCATTGCTGAAAAGATATCGTCAGCCTCTGCCAGCAATCCTTCTTTTATCAATTTCGTCATCATTAAGCTGAAGTCACAACACAAGGCACCAACCCATTGGCTGAGATGGTAGCAAACAGTTCCTTGGCTTCTTCAACTCTCCTAGTTTTGAACATTGCAGAAATCATAATATTGAGAGTTACGATATCAATCTTCATGCTCATAGCAAGCAATTTCTCAAACAGCTCGATTGCTTCATCAAAGCCGTTGTTTTGACAGAGTCCACTAAGAACTGTATTGTATGTGAAAATGTCCACTGTTTGTTGACGCTTTTTCAGGGCCAACACACGAAAGCGCTAGATCGCGCGGGACGCGAAAGACCAAATCGGCAGGATGCTGCCAAGGGCGCTTGGACCGCCCCAGCAACCCGGTTAAACCGGTATTGGGGTTTTACCTGAGATCACTGTTCGCCTAAACGGCCGTTTAGCCCGTTTACACACCGTTTAAACGCTACACAGTGTCTAACTGTGTCCGTTTAATCATCCGTTTAGCCCGTTTAATGGCCGTTCAATCCGTTTAATTGGCCGTTTAGTCCGTATAATGAGCTAAACGGTGGGTGACCGACTGTTTACCGTTTAGCGTTAGGATAACACTGCCTGAGATTGGTTTTTCGAGAGGGTAACTACCACGCTTACGTGATGGCGGACGGCAAGGTTTACGAGCAAACCAGCAAAGGGATAACCAACGCACTTACGTGGCGAAGAACGACTAGTTTACGAGCAAACTAGCAAAGGCCGTCGATGCTCACACCCGGGAGGAACCCCGTCAGGACGTGGACGTCGCCGGACGTGCCCTAGGTCGACCAGCGAGCCTTAGGACGCCATCAATGGTCGTGGAGATCACGGATGAACAACATGAGGGGTTGGAAAAACTAGGGTTTGGAGAAAAGGGTAAAGATAATGTTTGGTTCGATTGGGATTAGCTCAATCGGTTGTGGCCCTTCATAAATATAGGGTGGGGAGGTCTTGCCCCTGTAGGAGTCGAAGATTACATAAATCTTGTGTCAAATTACAACTCCTAACTCAGATTTGGCTGCCAAGACCGGTCTAACCGCCCTTCTAACCCGGTCTAACTGCTCCTGACAGGTGCAAATCTTCTCGAGGTCATATCTCCTTCATCCGGACTCCAAATTAGGCGATCCACATATGCATTTCGATCAGCTCGATGAGAGGAAGATGATGGTGCAGTCCAATTCCACTTTTGAGAACTTTACTAAGGCCGGTCTAACCGCCCTAGCCTCCCGGTTAGACCGCTATGCCCAGATTGACAGGAAAAACCCATCTGATTCCAATTTTGGTTGTCAACATATGCCCCCTGTTTCTTGGTGAAGCTTGCTTTGCCAAGAAATATTAATCTGAACCAAAATTGTACATGAACAATGACTAATGACAGCACATCGACCATGCCTTGCTTTCAAGGACGATAGCATCTATCGGCCACATCGTTTGATTTCTGCCCAATACAATGACTTCAACATGTTGTTGCTATTGCTTTGTGAGAAATAAGCCTGAGCATACACATCCTCGGCTGTAGATCTTTCAAATGCCAATTTAAAATTATTCTCACACTTGCAAATCATTGTGGATGCATAAAGCGACCAAATTGCTAAAATGTCAATTGATCTTTGCAAAACTCCTCAAATCAAGAATGAAAGAAGGTAAAAAGATTCAACATTGCATCCACAAGTTATTTTGACCATAAATAAAGAAAAGTTGAGTAATCAGCCCAAAAGGTGAATATGACACAATTACCTTCGAATTGATGATAACTAAATTACTCTTGAACCTCCCTGATTGTTTTCACCTTGTCATCAATGTAGCTTCAACCAATGCAGCTACTATCCTCGGCCTGATCATGCATTGAAATTTCAATGGCCGACATAGCATTTTCAGCAAGAACATTTGTCAAGCTGATTTTTGAAACCCGGTTACACCGGTCCTAGAACCCGGTTACACCGGTCCATAGAGGACATATCCTTTGAAATTGCTAAATGTCAGCTTTTCTCATGAAGTTGCCTCTCTTGACATTATAGCCTGACGTTTATTATGCCAAAGTGATTATCCTCAAATCTCATATCTCCAGCAACGAGTCACCAAAGGTCTTTGCCTTTCAATGCATCTTATATTATGCAAATATCCAATAACAAGATCCTTATAACTACTGACATTGGCCTCAACAAGTTTAGAAATTCTAATAGCCAAAGTAGCAGCCATACCGGTTAAACCGGCCTCAATAGCGATTAAACCGCCCTGTCCAGGATGTGCACTCTGCATTACTAAACACCGACCTTTTCTTATGAAAATGTCTTTTAGACACCATGACCTGATGCTCATTGTTCTAGTGTGCTAATTATGAATTTTGATGTCTAGATATATGATATATAGTAAAGTTGATACGATCTTCTAGACATCTATCAAGAAAGCATCTAGTGAATTTTTTTTTTATGTAAATACTTGCTGCACCTTAGCAACAAATCACCAAATGCACCCGCATAATTTACAACCATGAATCACAAAAATCACTGGCCTCAATAGAAAACTTCATATTTGGCCTGATCATTAATGTCAAATACTCCAACCGGCTGAAAAGTCTCAAAACACACCATTTGATAGAATTAAAACAACACCAATGTTTTTTCAATATTTTATAAGCCGATTGCATGCATATATGAACTCCATGATAGTAAACTACTTATTTTGCTAATATCTTGCCCCCCGAGCATCAATAAAATGAAAAGTGATTTCTCATCGGGAAGCAACACTTTAGAATGATAATAAAAAATATTCATCGGCCATATGTGTTGGCAACGACGATAGCAAATTATCATCCACTATGAATCCATCCATATGCGTATGTATAGCCAAAATAAACTCTAGAAAATGATATATACAAAAGGACTAACAAACACCTCTAGGAATTACATATTTCGGCTTTTTTTAAAAAATTAACAACAATATCTATTGCAATTAATTAATATGCATAACAATTTGGTGAAATCCCTCCATGATGTAAATATCCATATGGTGTCCATGGATTAAAATTATAGCGTGAGCGATAACCAAATAAATCAACGGATGAATTCAAAGACATAGGCATATATGGGATTTGTAAAGCAAATGGATGATGTAATAACCAATAATTTTGATGATTTGGTGCAAACCTCATATTTGAAGATTGTCTCTTGGACCTTCTCTCCTCTTTTAATCGTGTTGTACCCTTTACTTGAACATCATCCTTGTCTTGAGCTTGAATGCTTCTTTTAGGAACCCATACCATGCCCTTTTCGTTTAGCTCTTGGGCACTGAGTTTTGGAGCTTCTTCTTTTGCCAATATGATGATCTTGACAAATGTGTTGGTTGTGTTTGAGTTTTGGACAGCAGAACCTCCTTCTTGATTTTTGGCTCCTTCAACTTCTTTTGTTCAGATTTAGCACTAGAAACATCAACAACTGAAAATTTTCTTTTCTTTGCTACCAATAGCCGAAGTCTCTAAGACATTAATCGGCTTTTTATTAGCAGAATTCAGATCTGAACTTGCACCTTTGCGCCCATCTCTTTTAACTCTATAAACTTGCTTGACAACTTTTTTCTTTTCATAAACACTAGACCGACTCTTTGGCTTAAGACGGTGGTCGTTTTCAACAGATGGTTGTCTAGCATACACTGATTCCCTTGGAGCTGCATACTCCACATAATATGGCTGAAAATACGAAGGAGCATGTCTCCATGAATCATCCCATCCATATGGTGAGTAAAGATGAACATTAGCTTGATGTAAACCATATGGCATTGCCATCGGCGGCCTAGAAGGAGGATGTGACGCTGCTGAATAATATTCCTTTCTTTGCCGACTCCAATCTCTAGAATTATGCTTAGGAGGAATTCTTGCTAATTTAACATTACTTGACCGACTAGCACGCTTGGCTTCATTATCTCTTTGATATTTAGCCAGAAGTTCATCGAACGTGAGCTTCGGCCTTTTGCCTTTGTGCCTAAGACGGTCTTCGCCTCCATTCATCCCAGAATCAGATTTAACACTATTGAATTTTTCAGACCAGGACCGGTTCGACCGGGTCGTGACACCGGTGTGACCGCCTCAAACCCGGTTACACCGCTATGGGAACCCGGTTCAACCGCCCTCAGCACAGCAGGAGCAATAGGTTCTTGGTCTGACGGGGAAGAAGCTGCATGCCCCCAGTGACTTCTGGGATTTTGATATGTTCGTCGTCCTTAGCATTATCCTCAACTTGCAATTCATGGACGATGTCATTATCATCATTTAAAGAGTTAGAAATCTCCTCTTCACTAATACTTTTCTCATCAAGACCGACTGAAATCAACCGGTCATCCTCTTGTGTATGACCAAATTTCAGTCGTCCGGTATCAATAGCCGATTGTATTATTTGGCGAAACATATTACAATTGCTAGCATTATGATCAAATGAATTATGAAACTTGCAATACTTTTTCTTTTCTAATTCAAGAGTTGATGAAACGACTTTATGATCAAATGACTTAATAAAATTATGCTCAAGCAAGATATCAAATAGATCATCACATAAAGTCAAATCAAAAGTGTATTTCATTTTCTCTACCCGATGCTTTTGTGGAGAAGGCTTTAAGGCCAAGCAAACGAATGGTTCATATTTCTCATCAATCCATCTGGCTATAGGTTTCCTTATGCTTCTCATATCCGACACTTTAGAGTTTATCATTATATTAGCGTCGGATTTCACAATGCCTTTCGGTTTTGGTTTTTTGGTTTTAATTCCAGAATGACCACAAGTAAACCATGTAGAGAAAAACTTTGGCAACGATGATGGATTAAGTTTAAATGCCAAAATATTAATGTTGCCGGCCTTTCTTACTTTTACAGTACAATGGCCGACACAATCTGAAGGTATGACATTACTAGCAAGTAAATTACTATCCTCAACCGATCTTTTAGAAATATTAACAATAGCATCACTAGTAGATGAATCAATTGTAAGTATATGATCTGATTGGGAATTATTTGCAAAGCATAACTTGCTGAATATGTTGGAGAGGCGTGGAACCTTGATGTAGATGGTGTCGAACATCTCTTGATGGTGGCCCATGGCATCTGCTTCCTGTAGAGGCCGGTCACACCGGGATACGAGGCCGGTTACACCGGTATCTCCAGTGCTGTTGGAAATCACCAAGTCACGACATGCTAATGCCTCTTTTTTGCTTCCAATGCCCTGATCTTCAACACTTGGATTTACTGAACTTTGTCCAGTCATGAGTTGACATGTACTGATAACACGATAATCACTAGACAAATGCACAACTCCATTTGGAAAATCAAGTATAGTTGTTTTCTTATGATTAACATGAATTTCTATAGCTAAACTTGTTTCTTTTTGATTGAACAGACACAGATCATTCGGTTGTCGTAATAACCGAACTTTTGCTCAATACAGAATCGTTCTTTTCTACCATCGTTCGGAGCTCCACACCAAAAGCACTCCATTGTACTTGAGCAACCGAAAGCAAATCAAGAGTTTCAAGTCTATCTTTAATTTGTGATCTTAATCCTTTAAAGTAGAGAACAACAAAATCCTTTTCAGAAAGTGGCAAAATACAACGGTTTCTAGTTTCTTTAAACCTTTTAAAATAATCAGAAACCAATTCATCTCTACATTGTTCAATATTTTAAAGATCAGTATCACATGATGTTTGAGATATAGCATATGCTGAATTAATGTGTGGAGATGTACATGACCTTGCTGAATTTTCATTAATCCGGCTATAGTTGCTAAGAACATTTGAAGCCGAATCATGATTATTAGCATTTGTATATGGTGCTGAAAAAGTAGATGCAACCTCCACTCTATTAACATGTTGTGCAGCATATGATGTTTGAGAATAGCTGGCTAGATAGCTAGAATCAGCATAGCCAACTTTCTCATTCGCCGGCCTATTTTGTGGCTGAACCACATATTGCAAATCTGTAGCCGACGAATTAAAAGATTGAACACCTTGCTGAAAATTCTGACAATTACTAGCATATGGTGTCTCATAAAAATTAGCCACTGGCAATTGAACTTGTTCCGCAGCCGATGTGTAAGAATAATGTTGTATGTTGCTAGTGGCATTAAAATTCAAAGCATGTATATCATTTGACAACGGCTTTTGCATATAACATTCAGAATCATGATTTGCGTAATTAAGTGCACTATCTGAAAAATGACTAGCCGACGCAATATGCATACTATCACTATGTCTAGCAACATCAACATGAGAATTTGTAGTACTTGCAAATAATTATTATACATAGGTAATGTATTTGCAACTTGTACCTCGGGCTCGCTGTAGTAATATTGCTGTGAAGAATAAGGATAGCCCGCCATAATAGGTCTTGATGCTCATGATTTTGTGATAAATCCAAATATTTAAGATAATCCAAGCAACCAATGACCAATAACTGATTCTCTTGTAATCTTCAATATAACGCAGTAAGCAAAGCACAATGCAGCCGGCTTGAGCAGCCTGACTCAATGGAAAAACGATATATGCAACGGTCTTGAAGGACCAGATGCAATAATAATGGCGAATCAAAGTAATATATGAAAGCAATGGGCTAGGGTTTGATCGACCAGTTTTAAATCAACCAGACCTTCAATTCCCCAGCGGAGTCGCCAAAATGTGTTGACGCTTTTTCGGGGCCAACACACGAAAGCGCTAGATCGCGCGGGTCGCGAAAGACCAAATCGGCAGGATGCTGCCAAGGGCGCTTGGACCGCCCCAGCAACCCGGTTAGACCGGTATTGGGTTTTACCTGAGATTGGTTTTTCGAGAGGGTAACTACCACGCTTACGTGATGGCGGACAGCAAGGTTTACGAGCAAACCAGCAAAGGGATAACCAACGCACTTACGTGGCGAAGAACGACTAGTTTACGAGCAAACTAGCAAAGGCCGTGGATGCTCATACCCGGGAGGAACCCCGTCAGGGCGTGGACATCGCCGGACGTGCCCTAGGTCGACCAGTGAGCCTTAGGACACCATCAATGGTCGTGGAGATCACGGATGAACAGCATGAGGGGTTGGAAAAGCTAGGGTTTGGAGAAAAAGGTAAAGATAATGTTTTGTTCGATTGGGATTAGCTCAATCGGTCGTGGCCCTTCATAAATATAGGGTGGGGAGGTCTTGCCGCTGTAGGAGTCAAAGATTACATAAATCTCGTGTCTAATTACAACTCCTAACTCGGATTTGGCTGCCAAGACCGGTCTAAACGCCCCTGACAAGTGCAAATCTTCCCGAGGTCATCTCCTTCATCCGGACTCCAAATTAGGCGATCCACATATGCATTTCGATCATCTCGATGAGAGAAAGATGATGATGCAGTCGAATTCCACTTTTGAGAACTTTAGTAAGGCCGGTCTAACCGCCCTAGCCCCCCGGTTAGACCGCTATGCCCAGATTGACAGCAAAAATCCATCTGATGCCAATTTTGGTTGTCAACATTGTTATTCCACTTTCAATCATAGTATTGAGTTTTTCCTTTGCAACAACTGTTGTCCCAACACAGAATAACCCAGCAAGTATGATGTTGTACATCATATTAGTTGGCTTAACCCCGTTGAGTGACATTTCCCTGAAAAGGCTCAACCCATCACCAATCCTCCCAATCTTACAATAGCCATTAAGAAGTGTACCGTAAGGGACATCATTAGGTTCGAGGCCAGTCGACTCCAAAGCATCAAGTACTCTTAATGCTTCCTCCATCTGGCCAACAAGGCAATATCCATCCATCAATGAACTGTACAGAACAACATCAGGCTGCTGACCTATAGTTATAATGAAGTCAAACATATCTTGAGCCTCTGTTACCCTTCCTTCTTTGCACAGGTTGTTTATTATAGGATAGAAGAACACATTGTTAGAAATCTGTCCTTTATTAATTGCTACATGAATCAATTCCTTGGCTTTCTGAAAATCACCAAGAGAGCAAGAACCCAGAAACAGGCATTGGTAGACTGTTAGGTCGATCTCCACCACCACGGCCCAGAGGCCGTGGTGGGCTCGGTCCTGCACCCTGATCGGAGGAGCCCAACCTAGCATTGGTTGGTGGGCCCCCGTCGCACAGTGCTATAAAGATGGGGTGGGGGCCAGGGCGCTCCTCACGAGGTTGGCCGCGCCGCCAGCACCACCACCCACAAACCCTACCGATCGAGGGAGCACTGGAGCGGCAGGAAGCTCCACCACGACCGCCGCCGACGTCCGGGTGGGTGTGGCGCACACGGTGCCACCGCCCCGACCTCAACCGCATCGTTCCCTCTCCGACAGCGCCTCCTCAACCCGCGGCCGCCCTAGTGACCGCCACCGCCGCCATGGCCGCCGTCGACCCCGTTGCCACCACGAACGGTCTGTGTTCCTACTCTCTCTTTTAGGTGTTGTTGTTCTAGATCTAGGCGTGTTCATGCATGTGCAAGTGATTAATACCTTTATTCAAGTTGTACCCGTGATGTTTATCTACTGCTAGTGATCCTATACATCTATCAATGGTATCAGTTAGCCTAATCTAGTAGTAGATTAGAGATCCGGGTAGTTAGCACTCGAAAATCACAAGAAATACCCACTGTTAGTAGAAACAGAGGAGGATGGAGTGTTGAAACCAAACGAAAAAGGAAGAAATCGATGAAAATCAACGAAATCCAAAGAAAAGAAAAGCAAATCGATGAAAATTGAAAAGGAAAAGTGGATCTCAGATCCAAAATCTCAAAACCCTAACCTAACCCTAACCCTAGATCTACAAGAAAGGGGCGCGGTGTGTGGGGAGGACCTACCTCTTGGTCTTCTCCGCTGCCGGCCATCACCGCCGCCGTGCGGGAAGGGGCGCCGGAGAGACACCACTCGACGGCGGCGCGCACGCCCTTGCAGGAAATGTGCGCGCCGGCAAGGGGTTTCACCCTGACGCCAAAGCTCGAATGAGGGAGGGGGAGTGCGCTGACCTTGCGCCGGTGCCGCTCGTCCTCGCCGTGACAGGCAAAGGCCGGCCATGGCGGGCCGCAGGCCCCCTCACCTCGCTCTCTCTGGATCTCGTTCGTCGGGCTCTGGGGAGCGGAGGAGCTAGGGGAAGGGAAGAAGAGGGGTGCGCCGCGGCCATGGCCGGCAGCGTGCTCGTCCCCGCCATCGCCGGCAAAGACGCCGGCCATGGCCGCCGCCGCGCTTCGGGCGCGAGCTGCGCGGAGGAGGAAGAAATGGGACGAGCTAGGGTTTTCCTCGGCCGGCGTGGCGTTTTATACGCGCGGGGTTGACGGAGAGCCGTCGATCTCGATCGAACGGCTGAGAGCAGCCGGGTGTCATCCGGGCCAAAAGGAGCCCAAGAGGGACGCTGCGCTGGGCCGGATTA